>LT658969.1:0-11119 GCA_900128575.1 Stramenopiles sp. TOSAG41-1 | reverse complement strand
ATTTTATAATGATATTTATTATTATCTTTTCAGTATTATTATTTGTTGTGTTATTTAAATAATTGTTGTTGTTGTTGTTTGTTGTTTATGTTGTTTTTTTCTTTCTTCTATTATTATTGTTTTATTTTTTGATGATAACTATTATTAACTATACTACTACTACTATGATGAATGATGGATGACGAATGCTGTTCGTCATTCTTGTGTATTGCTGGTCCATACCGTCGACCATGGCCCAGATGTAGAGGATAAATTGGTGTGCAAGACTGGCAGCTTAGCTGTAAAACTAACGCGTTTTATCCAGGTAGGGTAGGTGGAGATAAGGGAGAAGATCGATTTAAGTCATCTTTGGCAGAAGAAATTTCCACGATGGATATCGTTTCGCTCCTGACGAATGCCATGGGTGGTGATATGCAGAAACGGCAGCAGGCGCAGGCGGTGTTGGAAGAAGCAGAACAAAAACAAACCGACCAATATATGGTAGCGCTTTGCAACGTTATCGCTAATTCTCAAAATAACTCTCAAATTAGAGAAATAGCAGCCTTGCAGATCAAGAATGCCTTGGATGCAAGAACGGACCGTGGTCAGGAAGTGAAGAATGCAAGGTATTTGTCCATAGGCAACGACTTCAAAGAGCAAATTAAGAAGCCACTTTTGGTTGCCTTACACGATGTAAATGTACCCAGAGTGCGCCGGGCGGCAGCGCAAGCGGTTGCTAAGATAGGGAGCATAGAAATACCGCAAAACTTGTGGCCGGATTTGTTGGGAACCCTGGCAGGGAGTGCTCGGTCAGACCAAATTCAAGATGCAGTCAAGACCTCTGTGTTGGAATGTATTGGGTATTTGTGTGAGCAGTTAGAAGAGGATGCTGTGCAGCCCGCTGCTGTAAACGACATTTTGACTGCCATTATTCATAGCATGCGACCTGAGGCGCCTGGAAATGTCAGGTTAGCTGCTACAACAGCGCTTGACCAATCTCTAGCGTTTACGGGCAGCAACATGGCGGTAGAGCAAGAGGCCAACATGATTGTGACTCAAATATGTATGGCTGCGCAATGTGGTATGGATCCGAAGACGTGGACCCCGCTGCCGAATGCTGGTGAAGTCGAAGAGGAAGTCCGCAAAGCAGCATTTGAGTGCATGGTGCGGCTCGCGTCATTTTTCTACTCGAACTTAAAGAATTACGTGCAGACTTTTTTCCAAATGACAGTGAACGCAATCACAAAAGACGCCGATAAAGTACAGTTGCAAGCGATTGAGTTTTGGAGCACAATTTGCGATGAAGAATTCGATCTAATGGAGGACGGGAATGCATGCGAAAATTACATTGCGGGTGCTGTACAACATTTGGTGCCACTACTATGTAACAAAATGTGTGACGTAAATGAGGACGACGATGATGATGAATGGGTCCCATCCAAAGCGGCATCCACATGTATAGAACTAATGTCCAAAAACTTGAGGGATGACATGCTCCAACACGTTATGCCTATTGTTAACTCCTGGATTGGGGACACCGGGGATTGGAAGAAGCGAGAAGCAGCAGCATATGCATTCGGGGCACTGATGGAAGGCTCCTCGCTTGAGAAGATGGCACCGATAGTAAAACAAGCTATTATCCCTTTGATGAAGTTGGCCACCACGGATCAATCGCCAAAAGTGAGAGACACCAGCCTTTGGACTATTGCCCGCATTTGCGAGTGCAAATTTCCAGCTTTGGATCAATCGTGCTATGACAACCTGTTCGAAACTATACTGAAGCTATTACCACAAAGCCCATCCCTGGCTTCCCATGCCATTTTGGCCTTATATCATATCGGATTGTCGCAAATGGATTACAGTGGCAACAATACCAACTTGTTGACAAAATATTACCAACACGTACTCACCGGCTTGCTGAACATAGCTTCGTCAAACGATTTAGAAAACATCAACCTCCGCCTAGAAGCGCACGAAGCCATCAACACTTGGATAGCAGCTGGTGCTACTGATACTTTGCCGCTATTGCATCATGTCACTTTGGAAGTTATAAACCGCCTAAAGCAGACATTGCAAATGCCTAGTGGGCCTGTGAAAGCTGGGAAATTGGAATCTCTGACAGGATCGATGACTAATATCTTGCAAAAGGTCGGCGAGCAAGGTGCGAGTGTGTGCGACCAAGTTGTAGAAGCGTGGATGGCAGTTTTTCAACAAAGTCATCCAGTTGCTGAAGCCGAGTGCTTCATTCTCTTCAGTGCAATTGCAAATTGTGCTGAAGCCAATTTTGTACGGTACATGCAAGTCATAGAACCGCACTTATTGAAGGCGCTTAGCGACGCAGAGAATTACCATGTTTGTTGCATGGCAATTGGACTCGTTGGGGATATTTCTCGGGCAATAGGACAACAGTTAACAAGCAATGGGCTTTGTGATAAGATCATGGAAGCCCTTTTGAAGTTGCTGCGAAATGAAAATTTAGATCGCTCCGTAAAACCACCAGTCTTGGGAGCTTTTGGTGATATAGGTTTTGGTATCGGGAAGAACGTAAACCGATACCTGGCGCCAATCATGAACATGATGACGGAAGCTTCTCAGGCAACATACGAGCAGGACACTGACGAAGACACAATTGAATTTTTCATGGAAATGCGTGAATCTATTTTGGATGCGTACAGTAGCATATTGCAAGGTTTGACGGATGAAGACGGTACGCCGCAGCCATTCCTGCCTTATGTACCATCAATTTTTGCATTTTTCAAACTTATAGCTCACGATGCGAACTCGTCCGTCAAATGTTTTGTGAATGTCAGCAGTTTGATAGGAGACATCATATGCTTTTTCCCAAATCAAACGAAACAAGTGGCGCAACAAGACCAAACGTTGGTGCAGCTTGTGAATTACGTGTTTAAAAAATGCCAGGACAATGGCAATTCTTTGGATGATACAGAGAAAGAATCTGTGCAATATGGTATGGACCAATGGAGAAGCCTATCGCAATAATCCTGTGTATATTTATTGTATGTTTCAGTTACCCGCTGATTCATGCACAGGTACAATTAACGCTTATGCGTTCCATATGCTTTATCGCCTTTGCAAGTTTTGGAAAATAAAATCGCGACTGCAGCATGCTCATTTTGCATGCCTGGAGGATACAATACTAATCAAGTCTTTTGATTTCGCGATGTTCAATCCAATTTGTGTTTGCCTTACCCGGGCAACCTGGCAGTATGATGACGAAGCTGCTCGACGCTGCATTCTATGGACGAATCTGGAACAACGCGCCCGATATGAATTCAGTCCTTACGAATGTGTGTGTCAGTGTGTGTAAAATCAAAATCCCCTTCGTCTACGAATGTATTTTGTGACCTTCATTTTTAAAATGCCCGACACACACGCCCTTCCTGTACGGATTCCCTATCTGATTTAATATACTACTATTATACTACGCCTGGTTCCTGCCGTCCACACCACAATTTTCACTGAGGGGAATACACTGATAGGTAATAAATACAGTATGGATACTACAATGTTATTATTATTACTTACAGAAAGGCAAGAGGATTCAGAAGAGCCTCATCCTAGAACGAAGATGGACGACGAGCCACAACAGCCCAAGAAGATAATAAAGAAAGAAGAAAAAATAAAAAATAAGAAACAACTACTACAGAAAAAGAAAAAAGAGCAGCAGCTGCTATACTCCCTACTACTATACAAGCATGCTGCAGCAGAACAACAACAATAATAAAAAGCCAACACAATAATAATAATAAATACTAGCACTATTAGCACTAATAATAATATAAATAATAATATAATAATAATAATAAATGTAAAAATATGATTATTATGGCCCAAAGCAAAAAATAATTGGTGGCGCACATCCTGCTGAAGAATACCACGGGACGGGTTGCCAGACCCCACTAGCGACAAAGTTGACCCAGACATTGGAGACAAAAAGAAGAGATCATCGCATACAAGAACACGTAAAATGCCACCGAAGAAGAAGAAGAGCGACGAGCCAGAACGCGCACCGTTGTTGGGACGCGCAACCAATAATGTTGGTATTGGTATCGTTGGTTTGCCAAACGTAGGTAAGAGTACTTTTTTCAACACTTTGTCAAAGTTGCACGTGCCTGCAGAAAATTACCCGTTCTGCACAAAAGAGCCTAATCTTGCAAAAGTCCCTGTGCCAGATCAGCGCTTTAAGCAACTTTGCAAAGCTTTTAAGCCAAAAAGTGAGGTTGCTTCTGTATTGACCGTGACAGATATTGCTGGGCTTGTCAAGGGAGCTTCTGAAGGCCGGGGCTTAGGAAACGCTTTTTTGTCCCATATCCGCGCTGTTGATGCGATTTACCACATGGTGCGGGCATTTGAAGATAAAAATGTTACCCATGTGGAAGAAAGTGTAGATCCACTTCGAGATATGGATATTATCGAGAACGAGTTGATAAAGAAAGACATTGAAACCGTCAAAAAGGCGCTCCAACCCTTGGAACGCTTGTGTTCTAGAAACAACGGGTCGAAAGAACAGCAGTTTACATATTCAACGCTTCAAAAGGTGCTGGCTCATGTTGAGGGTGGAAAGGAAGTACGGTTTGGAAAATGGGGTGCAAAAGAAATTCCTGTCATAAACGAGTATTTCTTTTTGACAGCAAAGCCAATGATCTATCTCGTTAACTTAAGACATAATAGTTTTGTAAAGAAAAGAAGTAACTGGCTTCCAAAAATTATTGAACGTGTCAAGGCGAAAGATCCAGATGCATTGGTCATTCCATTGAGTGCTGCCTTTGAAGAAGCAGCAATTGATGCCGAATTTGGAGGCGAAGCCGCAGTGGCAGAATTCAAGAAGAATAACGATAATGTATCGAGCGTTCTGCCCCAAATAATCAAGGCCGGTTATAAGACTCTGCGACTGATCAACTACTTCACGGCTGGCCCTGATGAAGTGCGGGCGTGGTCCATCCGAGAGGGTACACTTGCACCACAAGCCGCTGGCGTAATTCACACGGATTTCGAAAAAGGCTTCATTTGTGCAGACACATATTCGTTCAAGGACTGGAAAAAAGCTGGTGCGGATGCAGATGCGGAAAAGAAAGTGAAGGCGTCTGGGCAGCTGAAGAAAGAGGGTAAGAATTACGTAGTTCAGTCTGGCGATGTCATGCATTTCAAATTCAACAATTAGAAAAGTTTACAGAACACTTGTGTAAAATGTGAGTTCGAACCAAAGACTTGATAAAAGCTGCGCCACGCAATTTTGTGGGGGGTGATTCTTTACATTTTAGTTGAGCTGAATATTGTAGTGTTTAGATAAGTATTGCTTTTACAAAAACTTTGGTTTTACTCGAGTACACAATTTAAAGGGGGGTACAAAACTCTTAAATGTACTGATCCGCGAGGGTCCCCACCGAAAGCTCTCAACCTACACCAACAGGCGCAATTTATGGGCTGGCCTTTTTCTTAACGGTTCCCGTCTTTGTCGGCGTTCCTGAGGTACTATCTTTGGCAGCTACAATGCTTCCTGTCGCTTCAGTTGTCAATTTTAAACCATCATTTAGGGCCTTGCTCAAATCCCATGCCAAGGTCTGCACGTTTTCATTCTCTGCTTTTACTTTTTGTATCCGCTTCTTCAATTCCCTGTCAATGCACTTGCTCTGCAGCTTAAAGCCAAAGTCGCTAACATCCCCATCAACGAAATCCAATCCATTTGTATCAAATGCGTACCCTTTCAGCTTCTTAGATAGGAAACTCACAGCTACATCATTGCCATTGGGCACAAGAAGCTGCACAAACTTCATTTTCTGCTTTGTACCCATCAACTCGCACAATTGCATCAAATGCTTCCCCAAACCTTTTCTTTGGTACTCAGGTTCAACTTGGATATCATAAATAAACAAGCACGTCTCCCCTTTCATGGCATCGTAGCATTCCCCTTGTAGCGTAAATCGAAAATTAACAAACGCCACTGCCTTGGTTAGTTTTTCGTTATCGTCAAACTCCTGGGTTACGACCAGAAATCTAGTTGCGTTTTCCCGTAGTTCACTCATCTTGTCCTCGTCGTCCCAACCGTAGTCTTTGTCGTACACTTCCTTCATATTCCTTTTGGTCAAGGAGTGCATCCATCGCCTTGTGGTAGGGGACACATTGCCCCCGGTATAAAAGTCCACGTTAAGCTCCAAACCGTTCCTATTGAATTTTTGGAACGCTTTAAAGTCCGCCAATACGTTTTTATCTTTTCCCGTATCATCAAAAAGTGCTTTGCGCAGCTGCACAATTTTGTCTGTCCCAGCAGCGGTGCTTTTCATTTTTTTCGTCTTGACAATTGCTTTGCCCTTCCCACCTTTACTTTTCTTTTTTCCGCCTTTTCCGCCGCCACCTTTGCCCCCAGTTGCATGTATCATTTTTGTGTGTTTGTGTGCTTTATTGAATAACTTTCGTAGTTGCAATGAATTGTGCCAGTCTTTGGCGCGTAAAGGGTAAGTGTAGAGGCTCTGGGATTGGGCAACAACAACTACACAAGAAGGAGGAAGAAGAAGAGAAGAAGGAAAAAAAAAAAAATAAAAAAAGAAGAAGAAGAAGAAGAAGAAGAGAGCTCCATCCACCACATATTATTATTAATAATACAGCACAACAACGACAACACAACCGAGGAGGAGAGCGGAAAAAACAAGAGAAATACTACTACTAACTAAATATAATAAAAACAACACAACAAAGAAGATTAATAAGATGAGATTAATAAGAAGGAGTGTAGTAGGAAGAAGAGAATAATAATAATTAGACAATCAAAAAGAGTGAATTTACTATTTGTTGAATTTAAATGATTTACATCACAACACTACTAATACGGAAGAATATAGAATTTTAATACATTCATTATCATATATTGGCTATAATATTAGTTATTTGCAATAATAATAATAAGAAAGGAAGACACTAATAAATGAAAATACACACACACACCATTACAACATTACCTCATGATGCATCCATTCCTGTCAAGACAACAAAGAACTATTATTATTATCAAAAGAAAAAACATAAACAATAAAAGTCAAGTCGTCATATCATTATAAAAAAATTAGAAACTCAAATCTTCTTTTGGCAGCAATTTTCAAGACGAAGATAGGACATATTGCCTTTTACACTACATGATATACGTACTTCAAGAAACTACCAAAATCCCGCCAGGAACTGAGGGGAAATTGAATTCGTCCACGGTTCCCTAGTAAACATATTGGACACTACGTATTCTAGGCTCAACTACGCCACGTCTGTCTGTTTCCCATTTTCAATCAAATCTGGCCTTCTTCCAGCACCTTCTATTCCCGGTGATAGGATGCGACTCTTCAGGCCAGACTACGTTGCAGTACAGGACTTGATGGCACCTTTGTTGATTGCCAGATTCGAATATCTTAGCACCGACACAGGCTTGCGAGTGAAATGTAGATTGAAAACGACGCCTACCCAACGATCGTAATGGAAGCTACACTACGGAAGACGTACTCAAGTCAAATCGTGTTTGTCTACGAGGCACAAGCAGCGTGGCGTAGTAGTGCAATAGTAGTAGTGGTATGTTGTCACATTATAATATTCTAATTATATTATTTTTATTTGGCACTGCTGATGATATATGATTTGTATTAGGAGAAGACACTTCTTTTTAAACGCAGGAGAATGGTGACGATCGTCTTCTCGTGGGCGGCACATTGCACTGCGGCCAAAGAGAGATTTGACGGTCCACGAAGCTCCAGGTGATCTTTTGGAATAAAAATGTTCAATTCTAATGAGGGCGGTGGAAATGAAAAGGTAGAATCCAAGCAATCTCCAGTGGAAAAGACGATCTTGTTCGACGCCAGCAAACGGGAGACGCACCACTCCAGCAGTGGTTTCAAGAAGTTGTTTCGGCGACTTCGTGGCTCCAACAAGGTCGCCGTAAACAAGGACGAACTTGGAGCTGTTGACTTTAGCTCTGTGGGTGTTTTGGTACTTGGTTGTCCTCGCGAAAAATTCTCGACGTTAGAGTTCGACAAGTTGAAGCAGTTTTTGAGCAATGGGGGTAGCATTTTGTTCTTCGGCGGTGAAGGTGGAGAAGGCGCCACAGGGACAAACTTTAGTTATTTGACAGAAGAGTATGGCATATCGATGAATAGTGACTGTGTTGTAAGGACAGTTTACCATAAGTATACACACCCTAAAGAAGCGTTGATATCCAGCGGTGTGCTCAGTCGGAAGCTGGTAAAAGCGAAGGATGCGCTGTCCAAAAGAAGTAGCGTCAACGAGACAGACGCACCTAGCCCTTCACGCGCAGGGTCTACATATAATAGCAACCGCGGAAGCAGCAGCGACCACAAACAGACGGATGGTCTTACGTTTGTCTATCCCCATGGCTGCACTCTCAATGTAGCCAAACCCGCTGTACCATTGTTGAGTTCGGGTTTCGTTGCATATCCACTGAATCGACCGGTGCTTGCCGTTTCAAACGTCATTGGGTCCGATAAAAAGGTTGGGAAGCTTTGCGTATTAGGTAGCGCAGAAATTTTCAGCGACGACTGGCTGTTGAAGGAGGAAAACAACAAGTTGCAGGACATCTTATTCAATTGGCTGAAAGGCAGTGATCAAGTCGGCGATTTGCTCGAACGTGTCACAGAAGATGCCGAGTTCAACGAAAAATATGACCAAATACCTGACATCGAAGCCCTGTCAGAGCGCCTACGCAGCTGTCTGCAGGAGAGTGAGGAGGTCAGTAAGAATTTGACGACCTTGTTTGAGGACGACCTGTTTTCCTTCAATACAAACATGATTCCGGAAGCTGTGAATCTTTATAAGGATCTTCGGGTGAAGCATGAACCATTGTCGTTGATTCCGCCGCAATTTGAGTGCCCACAACCAGACTTACAACCGGCCGTTTTTCCACCTGCATTGAGGGAACCGCCGCCTCCAGCTTTGGATCAATTTGATTTAGATGAGCACTTCGCCAGCGAAAAAATACGACTCGCTCAATTAACGAACAAATGTACAGATGATGATTTGGACTACTACGTCCGCGAAGCAGGAGATATTTTGGGCGCCACGAACCAGCTGCCTCTTGCGCAGGTTAAGCATCCGCATCTTGGTGCAAAGTATGTTCTGCATCATATATTCCAACAAATCGTTAAATTCAAAATGTTAGACCATGGCCAATAGAATACTTCAGATAGCGATTCATTTCTAGGACGTCATGTAATGAAGCTTAGCGAAAACAATGTATGATGCGTTTTATTGTTTGTGTGTTTTGAAGTAATTTTATATATGCAAAGTCTATGTACGTTATTGCTTACACTGATCAACTTACTCCTTAGATAACTATATACACTCTAGACGTACGCGCCACATTTTACATATACACACAACTATTCCACAGCCGCTGATACAGATATCATACGCACTTACGTTATCATTATGATACGCTCTAGAAAAACCTCAAAACTCCTACGGTATGCTTTGGCATATTTTGGCAAATCGTTTTAAAGCTTCGTCCATATCCTCATACGAAGCTGTTGAATAAGCAGCACGAACATAGCTTGAGGGCACGGTATCACCGTCCGAAAAGAAAGACTCACCCGGGACAAAAATGACTTTCGCATCCAAAGCTTTCTCTTTAACCAACTTCCCAGTATCACCGCAATTATTGACCTTAATCCACACAAACATACCGGCAGTTGGAATGTTCCACGTACATAACCCATCCAGGTGACGGGTGGCACTTTCAAGGAATACGTCTCGCCGGGCTTTGTAGAACTCGGATATTTTACCAGTATGTTCGATAAAACTAATACAAAATCGTTCATTTTCATCTTCGTAATCTGCCTTAATCGCTTCTTTTGGTGCCAATGTCTTCAAATAATCAAAGTATGAGGCCACAATGCTTTGAGATATGCCAGATGTGTGCAAAGTTGTAGACTGTGAGTGCAGCTCGATCCTTTCAATTAATTCAGAGGGTCCTGTTACAAATCCAATTCGGATCCCACTTGAAATAAGCTTTGATAGAGAATCAAAGCGAATAACGCGGCCACCATCTGGTGATTTACCGTCAATGGAGTAAAAGCTTTCGACCTTGTTTGAATCGCCAAACTGCATGTAGTAGTAAGGGTCGTCTTCCAATATAATCATGTCGTGTTCGACCGCAAGCTGGTAAATTTCTTGCTTTCTTGATAATGGCATGGTAGCTCCAGCTGGGTTCGACCCTGTCGGTATTACATATATACACTTTGGCTTTTCTTTATCGGGAAATCGTGCCTCCCAGCTATCAAGAGTATCTTTCAAGTCTTCTGGGACCATACCAAATTCATCTGCTCTCACTCCTTTCATAAAGCAACCTATCGGCTTCAAGTATGCCAAACTTCCACTGTAAGTAGGAGACTCAATGAGCAAAGAGGAATGCTCATCAAGAAACATATCAAAAGCCTTCGCAAGGCCATCTTGACTGCCCGTTGTTATGCATAATCTGGTGTTGTCGACATGGCCATGTTCAAATCTTTGTAGAGATTCCAGTTGCTTTACAAGCCGTGGAATGCCCTGTGTAGGCGAATATTGAAAAGCCTCGTCGAGGCTATCTTCAGTGCAAATATCTACTTTGCTCCCATCTAACATTTCACAAGTAACTTTCCTGATCGGAAAAGTATCTCTATTAGGCATGCCTCCACCCAAGCTAATCATACCGGGAACTGCAAGTAATGGTTGTAAAGCCCGGATCGCCGAAGGCTGCCTCAGCTTCGCTCTTTTCGAAAAGTATTTGCCGTAGTCCACTTTTACCGCACTTGACCGAATAGCAGAAGTGCGGAAAGTCCGCCGGGAACGTTGCCACAGCGTAAAACGCGCATTCGCGACTTTAATACTGCCTATTATATTCATCAGTCCAGGTTCCGTGAGTTCGACGGGAGGATGAATTTGGCGACGGCGGTGGGGGGTGGGGCACGCAAAAGTTGTTGGTGTCCTTGAAGTGCCAGAGTGAGTAGTAGTAGTGTAATAAATCAGTAGTAGAGATAGAAAGAAGAAGAAAAATATAAAAGAAGAAGTGGCTTCTTTAGTAGTGAAATAATAAGGCACGAACTCGATGATGAAAACGCACCATCATCTTCTTTCTTCTATTAAAGAAGTATAA
>LT658968.1:0-11125 GCA_900128575.1 Stramenopiles sp. TOSAG41-1 | reverse complement strand
ACTTAGTGATGGACAGAACAACAAGAGAAGCAGTTTTAATCGATCCAGTTATTGAAACTGTAGAACGGGATATTCAGGTCATGAATAATTTGGAGGCAAAGCTACTATATGTTTTAAACACGCACGTTCACGCTGACCATATCACCGGAAGTGGTAAAATAAAAAAGCTCCTAAACGACCAGCTTGAACGCGATGTAAAAGTCCAAAGTGTAATATCAAAGTCCTCTGAAGCTGCAGCGGACATACACGTGAATCATGGGGATAAGATCAAATTTGGCGAACAGACTCTTACAGTAAAAAGCACACCAGGCCATACGCCTGGCTGCGTAACATATATCTTAAATGATCTAACACATGCATTTTGTGGAGACGCAATTCTAATAGGTGGGTGTGGTCGTACCGATTTTCAAGGTGGCGATCCTAGCACTTTGTACGACTCCGTTTGGAAGGAAATCCTCTCTTTACCAGACGAGACAGTTTTATACCCGGCACATGATTATAAAGGTCGTACCTCCACCACTGTTGGTGAGGAGAAGACATATAATGAGCGCTTAACTAACACCAAAGAAGAGTTTATTGCATTAATGCTCGAACGTTTTGATGGGACCAACTATCCAAAAAAATTGGATGCCTCTCTTCCTGCCAACATGAAATGTGGTGTATACTAATTGCGAGTTACAGTTACTGCATCTCCCTATTTATCTGTGTATATATATAATTTCAGAGTTTTAATATACCCAGAAAAGCAGAATATGTTGATATTTATCTGAAATTAAATTACAAAAATGTATCTCGCTTTATACACGCATATTTATACATTCGTGTATATATATAATATGACGCAGGCGATGATTTTACATATTGGAGAGGAGCGATTTCAGGACATATTTGTGTGAGGTAAAATGTCAAATTTCTCTCCCACATTGTAATTTCAAGTTAGTTATGGCCTAAAAGCGAGAAAAAACAACAGTATTTCCATTATTTTTGATTTGATTCTACTGGTAAGATAGTGCAATGAAAGTGCTGTGACTGCGCAGATTCAGCATTTGCAGAACAAGCCTTATTATGGCATGTATCCTTCGATCTCGGAATGTTTATGACAGACATGGAAACATTAAAAATTGCCGATAGATTGCTTGGCACTCTACAGGTTTTACTGAAAAACATAAATTGCCGCTCCCCACTAAGTAATTCTCCAGCTCGTTGATACATTTTAGCCAAGTCATCTTTAGTTGACATTGAAAACATACCAACCTGCTTACTTTTGATATCTTCCTCCGTGAAGCCTGTCACTCGCATGAAGCTGCTATTTGCAAACTCAACAACACCATGGACATTGGATATGGCCATAGGCAAACCTGTGTTGGCGAAAATAAAGCTATCAGGTAACCAGCTCGGGCCTATTAAATCGGACTGTTCATTATTAGTTGATGTTTCCACTTTTGCGATGCTTTTACCTTGTAACTTTTCCCTTAAATCTTTTATAATTTCTTGAGCCTTCTTGATGATGCAAACTTTGGACAGTTTATCTTTTTTTTCGTTTGGAAGGAGAAATAAATCTGATAGCGCTGCAAATTCATCGTTCAGTCTCTTAGTGCGTAGCTTTTCTGCTTCGTTACGGCGTTTTTTCTTTTTTTCTTCCCGATTTACAGTGTTATCGACTTTTACGTCTCTCTTCTTCTGATTCTTATTGATTCCTTTAGCGTTTTTCCTTTCCCCATGCAAAACTGCGTCATTCTTCGGGTTTATACCCGTCACAACAGTTTCCTCAGATTCGGAAGTCAAGAAGCTATAATCGTCAAGACCAGTGATAGCTTCGTCAGACAGGTCGAAGTCAAACTCAAGCCCTACCACCACTGGTGGTATTTCACTTTTCTCTTCGCTCATGGCGCCACACCGAGTATCGTTCTCCCCCACCAGTGCTCAAAGATGTCTGTATGTAAGTTTGGACTTCCAATTGAATTGGTTTCCCTCCACGACTGCCTGCTGAAACAAAAAGAATCTCAGCAGCAGCTGGAAACCAATCGGGCAGAGAATGTTTTGGTTGTTCGAAATTGTTGTTATTTCTTGTTGGTGGTATTATTATTCTTATTATTGTTGTAATAATAAATAATTGTATGTGTAATAATAATACTACCACACATACCCGTATTATCTTACTTACTAATCTGTAATAACTTCAAATAAAGAAGAAAAATTAGGGGAGGTAGTCTAATAGCTCCCGCCCTATTATTAGGGCTAATCTGTAATAACTTCAAATATAAAGAAGAAGAAGACACACAATAATAAATGATTGCTGCTGCGTTGTTGTCTTGATGATGAGTGGAGCCCATATTAATTTGTTGTCCTCCCACTTCATAAACCTGAAACTGACATTGTAATGCTATTCCATAGTAACCATGAACACCACTAGAATTTCGGCCCCTCTCTCATCATGGAAACCTCCTGAAAAAAGTACTCCTTACAAATCTGGACAACAGATATTCAGACAAAAGTGGGGACAACATTTTCTAACCCGGAGTACGTTTTCACAGGAAACGGCATACAATCTAGTCGCCCGAGAGCTCTAAAATAAATTTTTACGCCTCCATTTCCATCTGCTCAATCGCGCCTTGGCCACTTTTGCTTTATGAACGCCTTTCCCGTGTTGCTTTAGCCTTTTCTCGATGGTATGCCAGTCGACTTTGTACTCCCCTGGCCCAGGATCAACGGGCGTTTCACGTTTCATGATAACCTTATCATATGATGGCAATTTAGGAAAGGCATGAGCCCGCTTTCCAAAAGCTCCGTCGGAACGGCAAACTCCGGGTCCTCCTCCCCCTTGATCTTTAATCACGGGCTCGATTCTGGAACGGATGCGAGCAGCAGGCGCATTGTAGCTTACAGCAAAGGAGTTTCCACTACCACCAGTACTACGGCCTAGCCTAATGGCCATCCCCCCAAAAGCCCCTGTTGCAAAGGGATTCAGCCGATATCGATCTGGGCCTGGAAATTTGGAAATTTCACTTTCAATTTCATACGAAGGGTTGCCCATTTTGTAAGATGGTTTTGGTTCCAAGTACGCATGACTGCGTCTTGTATCATAGTACAGCGGCTCATCGCTTTGCAAACGATTACGAATATCTTCTTGATTCTCCAGACGCCCTAACATCGGAGCACTCTTGGAGCTCTTGAGACTTGGCAATACGTACTGGTTAGGAGCTGGATTATGAAATGAATCGGGTTGACTCTGTTTGCCACCTGCTGCAGCTTCAGTTAATTTGCCAAATGGTACGCCTAGCTGACTAGCCACGAAATGTTTCTCATTGATATTGTAGTCGGATGGACCTGGCGAACAAAACTCACTTTTTGGATCGTGGAATTTTTCTACAGACAAAAACTTTCCACCTTGAACATTTTTTTGTGGTGGTTCCACAACTCCATAGGCACCAGGGCCCGGAATACTAGTTTTATCTATTTCAAAAAAAGCTTTGTTACCCTTTGGCAGAAAACCACCAATAACTTTCCCCCGCGATTTGTCGGCTATATTACCATAATCATGAGGTGCAGGCTCTTGTGACGACTTTCGTACAAACATGTCATCTGATGTAGGAACATCACCCTTGCTTATCAAGCCACCGACCTTTTTTTCGTTTTGCTCAAAATCATACGGGCGATACTTTAATGGACCAGGAGTCTCGATACTCTTACTTTTGTGCCGAGCCGACTTGCTGAATTTCCCCAGCTTTAATGACCGTAATGCAGACTTTGATTGCTCCACATTATAATCATGTGGAGCTGGTGTTTCACCCAGCCATTTTTGCTTGGTGTTAACTATATCATCCCTTCCTGCCATTTTCCTAAAATTTGAACTTTGAACGTTATGAAAAGGCTGTTTCACTGTGTCGTAGGCACCTGGCCCGGGAAGACCCTTACTATACTCCCTCGAGTCACTTTTTGGTCGTGCCATTGCAACGTAACCACTGTAAGCATTAAAACCAGAATTTGTATATTTATCGTTTACATCATATTTCGGACCAGGAGTTTGATTTAATTTTGAATCTTCGTTAAACCTCTGACTTTTTAAGAATTTGCCATCGGCCCGCTTTTGAACTTGACCTTGGATAGTGTTTCTATAGTAGTCACCTAATGGTTTTGTCAAGTCGCTTGGCGCATATGCTCGTATTTCTAATTTACGTCTATAGTATTTTGTATCTGGGTACAGCGGCTTTAATCCTTTTCCTTGATCGTCGTACAAGTGAGGGTGCTCTTCTGCAGCTGTTATGTGCTTCACGTTTGACTGCAAGGTTGGCTTTGTGCCATAGTGTCTTGGAGCAAGTCGCGTCCCCTCGTAAAATGCGTTCCAAAACATGACTAGGCCGAACTTGCCCCCCTTTACCCTTTAAAGTGTAATGTTACGATGCAGTCGCCATTTAGGAATCGAAACAATAATAAATTAGTGTTGACATGGGCTCAAATATGGTTGCTTGGTTTCACTTAGGTGTCAACACACACACGTTCAATCAAGATTACCCTGTTTAATATATGTGTAATAATATATTATTATTTATTTTTTCTTCTGGTTGGTGTTTTTTTTTTAATTTCTTTTTTTATTATAATTACACTTCTTCTTTCGTGATGATCCTTTAGCAATGTTAATAATACTACCGGCTATATTTATATAAAAAAAAATTAAAAAAAAAAAAAATTAAAATAAATAAAACTACACACTGAAACTTACTTTTCCTTTGTTGTTGTTGCTGCTTGTGTTGGCTTGTTGTTGATATTGAGTTTCAGTTGACGTCTATTGAGAATTTTTTTAGAGAATGAAAAAAAAAATGTAAAGTTTATGTGGAATTTTTTTTACTACAAAAAAATAGAAACTAATATTATTTATTATTAAATATTTAAAGGTATTTTTTCGATAATAATAGCTATATTATATATTATTATCTACAATAATATTTTTTTTACTACTATTATCGATATGACAACGACTAACAATAATGATTTCAATGATAGGAAAACAGATAATGTTTTTATCGGCTTTGCTTACCCAATTTGCTGTACCTACTTGCATTGACAATTGGCCTGTCTGCGTCAAGCGGACTTTTTTTCCGTAAACGTTTCACAGCACTACTGTATACACAGCATCGACCGTTGATTGTTCACTGGTGCCTTTACCTGAGAATATCTTAATTACAGTGGAGTTTGGCATTGTCGATAGTATTTGTGGTCCAATTGTTGATCTACCAGAATATTGTGGACCTGGCGACTCTCGACCTAGTGCATCGGATGGAGCACCAGGAAAATACCATTTTTTTCTGGCATCTCTACCAGCCGTTGCAAAAACAAGACTCGGCGCACTTCGCACGGAGGATAAAGGGGACTTTCCTTGAACTGGGACGGGTTTGTACTCGTTAGGAGCCGGTAAGCGACTAGCGCGGAGCATGACCCACTCCACATCGTCCATGGGAAACGCAGTGCTAAATCTAACGCCACCATCGGTATTTAGTCCTCGTCCTGCCACATTGTAAGAGCCTGGCCCAGGATTATCCAAAGTTGCCATAGGATTCACTTTCATGTTGGGTTGATGCATTTTCCGGGATGCATCTCGTGTGCCTTGAGCCATATATACACTTCCAGGTGTACGGACGCGGGGGTCTGTACCATACTTTGTGCTAATAACATCTCTAGCGGGTTGATTTAAACGTTTTGCCTCGCGTGCAACACGTTGCAAGTGCCGCTGAATGGCTATGTAGTCAGTCTGGCATCTCTCATACTCAGCCTTCGCAGTCTTTAAACTTCTTTTTTCAAACCCAATCGTTCTTGTGCTGCTCTCGATCTTTCTTTCTAAATCATCAATTTCAATCTCGAGTGGAGTCATTTGCTTTTCCTCGTCGTCATCATCGTTGTCTGCTACTTCTAGACCCTTTTTTATAGCTTTAGCACGCTCTCTTCGTTTCTTCTTGGCTTTAGCCGCATCTGCCTTTTTTTGTCGCTCGGCTGCTTTTGCTTGCTTTTCATTTAAATCTATTAACTTATTCTTACATGTATTTACATCCTTTTCCAGCCCAACTATTTTTGCCGCCGCAGATTCAACAATTTCTTTAGATTCTTCTACTAAGCTTGCACGCTCTCTGACTTGGTACTCCAAATGTTTCAAATCCGTATTGACTTCATCTCTGCGTTTAGTTATTGCGTTCATTCGCTGCTCTATTGTGGTATTATAAGCTCCCGGGCCAGGTATATTTTCAAACTTGACTTGGTCTTGCCATATTTCAACTGTCCGTTTGGTAAATTGCGGAAAGTATGCACCTGGACCCGAAGGCGGCTCAGGCAGATTATATTGTGGGCCTGGCGCCGTCAATCCGACAGCCGTGGACGGACTGTGCGGCATATGAATTTTATTATTGAATCTTGTACCAGTGCTGAATTTAGGCGTTGGATTCCGAGAAAACGGTCTACTTCTTGGTAAATCAGCACTACCAAAGCGTTTTCTCATCATTTCTTTTGCAGTTTGTGCCCTTGATTTTTTTCCCGAGATTCTTTTTCCACTGCCAAAAACTGTTGATGGACGAAGCCACTCGTAAGAATCCTGAAACGCAGCATAAGTTTGTTTTGTTGGAGGCTGGTTGAATTTCTCATTTAACTTCAGTTTAATTAACTCTTCCTCTAAAGCTTCCCGTCTCTGTCTAACGCGTAACAGGCGTACATCGCCTTTAACAACATCTCTCCCAAAATGCGTCGATGGTGAATGTGGTCGAAGAGCATATGGTAAATCGGGATGACTATACTTGTAACCGGCTCCTTCACCCAAGGTGGCTTCGATTGTTGTAACACCATGGCCCATGTACATTTTCTTCCTCTGCTTTCTTGTACTTGAACCAAAGCTTACACTACCTGGAGAGGGTTTATTTGATTCTACTTGTCTCCCTAATGATGACAAGATATGGTATGCTCCTGGACCTGGTCGCCTAGTATTTGCTTCCATGGCGGCTTGTTGGGATGGTCTTACAGATCGTGGACGATTAAATTCTTTGTGACCACCTTGAGGGCCAAACATAACACCTCCACCGTGTGACGGTAATGTCAAAATACCATATGCGTTTGGGCCAGGGACGGATGAATCAAAGGAAAATAAGCTTACCCTTTTTGAAGCTGCCATTTTAATCGAAGTTGGACTTTTAAACTGTGACAGCGGTTGTACCCCCAAACCATCGGGGATGTTATAGCTAGCAGGACCGGGAATGCCGTTGTCAGCTGACTTTTTTCTGGGTACTTTCGTGTACTTCACTGGGGAAGGATTAGCATGTTTCCGAATGTATTTCGGCACGTAAGTAGTAGGGCCAGGCTCACTAGGTAAAGTACCTGGCGCTCCGGCGTTTAAGCAAAATGCATCCATATAATTTAGAAATTTGTTGAATCTACGAAACTTGATGCCAACAGTGAATCGTATCAGTATCTTGTCACACACAGATTATTCTGCCCTGGTTGCGACGAACAACACTAACCCATAATATTAAACAACAAAACACGTCGTCTACTACTACTGAATAGACACTGTGTAGTAATAACAATTTAACAATGGAAAAAGAGAGACGAGGAGAGAAAAGGAAGAAAAATGGCAATTCGTAATTCAGCACTTAAATGGAAATATTATAATCCTTTTACATTCGCAGTGACAGTTTTCTTTATTAAGTAATCTATAAAAACTGCCACATCAAGCAGTCAAAATGTAGTCTAGTAGGCGTACATATATTCTATTATGGAAAAACTCTGTGTCGTAGAGGTGAAAAAAGGCTGTGAAGCCGCCAATGGATCCGTTTGGAGGGAAGCAGAACTCCGAAATTAACTTGAAATTACTTAGTATCTCACATCTTTCGTAAATGCACGATGGGCACACTCATTCGTTGGAGTCTATTGTATTAGCTACATAGTGTCTACAGCAACTTGTACACTTTTGCAGAGAGGAACCAGTATAGACAGTCTTGGAGTCATTGGTACAAATCTTCATACAGTTACTGGGTGTTAATGTTGGCATGGATTTTATTCGTTGCGGATGTCTGACTTGGCCATTGCTCTCAGTGATCATAGACTAATTAGAATAGCGAAGAGAAGAGTAGAAGTTCCAAATTTGACTGATATTGTACATTCATGAAAAAGTACGATAATTCCTTCAATGTAAATGCTCTATTCTTAAAAAGAAACGAGAAACATTTTGTCGAGAGTGGTGTGTTCGACTGGTGCAATCACAACCGGTAAAAATCAGCAATTAGAAGAATGGATCGAAACTTCCTCCTTTTCGTTTCATTTTTTTTCACTGCTAGGCCAGCGTTGATGGAGATGGGCATTGGTTTTTGGCGTCGTCGTTGCGTTGGTCGTTGCCATTGAACGCATACATGCTCGAAAATTTACAGCCTACCTATCAACCAGTATAATAAAAAAAGAGAAGCAGCATTCCCAGGGCATTATGAAACTTTCGTATTGTTTAGATCTCAAAATAGCCCTGAATATAATTGAAAACTTCGTGTAACCACTGACGATGAGTAATTATTAGTAGGACTATACAGCAAAGTAAAAAAAAGCTGGTGTCTAACCGTATACATAGAGCTAGAGCCTTCAAGCGGTAATTGCCTCGAAACAGGTGAGAGCGCTGCCGAAGATACGACGGGCACACGAAACTGCAGATAGTCAAGACACGAAGAAAAAGATATGACAAATTCCCCGAGAAACGAGAATCTACCCGTGGCCGAGGAACACAAATACCACTCGTCTCAAGCAGCCCACTTAAAGCCATTTGAGCTGAAAAATGAAGACCTAAAGAAAAAGTGGATAAGGGCTCGTGGACGAGTTAAGACCAGCGTAAAATTAAACCTATCCGCCAAAGCCGTCACCAATAGAAAGCACGATTTATTGGTCGAAGAAGAAGGGGGGCATCATCACAGTCCATATGCGAAATATATGTTTCATCCGAACTGGAAATGGAGGAAGCGGTGGGACGTTGTAACCATAGTCTTTGTGGTATACTTATGCTGGAAAATTCCGTTTACGCTTGGCTTTGAGCACTGGTACGGCAACAAGGATTTAAAACCATTCGAAACCTTTATGGATATATGGTTCTGGATGGATATAGTTTTAAACTTTATAACTGGGTTTGTCCACGACGGTCACTTAGTAATGGACCCCAAAGAGTCTGCCAAACATTACTTCGAGTTTTGGTTTTGGATTGATATAATTGCGTCTATACCTTTCGATTCTATTGTCAGCCTATTCATAGACAGTGGCTCTGCCGCGAAAAGCAAAGCTTTCCGAAAGGCGATAAAGATGGTCAAGTGGATGAAGATTCCAAAACTCTTTCGTATTGGAAGAATCTTGAAACAGCTGAAAGGAAATAAGAAATTTTTCAGGGTTTTCGCGTCCATGGTTTCACTCATATGGTTAATGCACTTTTTTGGGTGCCTGTGGATTTTCGTTATTGAACCTTGTGAATTTGACCAATACCAGCCTATCTACGCATACACCGACCGTCCTATACCATATGCGGTCAGCAAAAAAATTGGTAAATACTTTGACGTTTACCCTGAAGCAAGCGAGTGCAATCATGTGTGGGAGATGTACGCAACAGCACTTGACTGGGGGGCAAAAACGACATTGGGATCTTCCCCTGTAGAGCTTGACCTCGACAAATGGAACTACAACTTGGATTGGGAGACTACTGGTGCTGTGCATTGCTTTGGTTTTTTTGCCTCTGCAATTGGCATTGTACTTGTAGCTTTTGTAATGGGAGAATTATTTGTAATTTTAAGCCACAAAGATCCAGAGGATTGGAACTATTTCGGTAGACTTGACAGAATCAAAAAGGAGATCGTTAAGGCTCACATACCGGATGATTTAGCAAACGATATTCTCCAATACTACGATTACATCTACATGAATAATCATCATGGCAAGAATGCTCTGCTTGGCGATATTGATATGCCAATCTCTTTGAAGAAGCGAGTAGCTGTTAGCATTCACTTAGATGTGATACGAAAAGTGGATTTATTCCGAAAGGCCTCAGCTGCATGTTTAACCCAAGCTTGCATGTATTTAAGTCTGGAGGTCTTTATGCCAAATACCGTTATTGTAACCGCGGACGAACAAAGTGCTCACGTAGAAGATATAAAGATGTACATCATCAGTAGAGGTGTTTTGGATGTAATTAAGGGAGTCGCAAAACCGAGGAAGAAAAAATCACATGGACACGGGCACGGGCACGGACACGGGCATGGGCATGGGCACGGGAAAGTAATCCCGAAAACGGAAGAAGAGGAGGAAGTTGTTCTGACACAATTGTTTCCCGGCTTATCCTTTGGCGAACTTAGTATGCTAGATCCTCACAGATCAAGAACAAACAGCGTCAGGACACGAAGTGTATGCGAAATACATACGATGTCGATCACAGATTTCAAACTCTTGGTTGAGTCTTTTCCAAGTTTTGCGAAGGTTGTAAGGAATATCGCACATAAAAAAAAAATAAAATACTCGTTGGATCATTACAACATTGGCCTAGGGGAGGATGATGATGAGGAAGAGAAAGCTAAAGCGCATGAAGTAACATTGGACGACAAATTAAGACATTTGGATCGTCAAGTGAAAGTCATTTGCGAAAATGTTCGACGTCTTACTTTACAGACATCATAGGAGTAGCGAATTATCTTCTTCTCAAAAAAAAACTAAAATATTTTAAATATTTATTGATTTTCTTTAACCTAATTTATATTTCTTGAAGACATAAGATCTATATTAAAAAAAAAATCATATATCAGAGTTATTTTAAAAATATTTTAAAGGTCCTTCTTCTCGACTGTTGGATAATAGTCTTATGAAACGGATTTAATAATTGAATGTGAAGAGGAGTAATTTCTTTTAAGCTTAAGTAAGAGTAAAATTTATATGTGTGTAAGGATAATTTTTTACGTTTGATATTAACTTATAATTTTACACGCAATATTAGATAACTTAAGGTTGTAAAAATGCTTAATTTCGCAGTAAGTAATGGGTCAGTATCACATCGAGGGATGGTCACGGAAATTGATGTCAACCGTCCTAACAGAGTGAAAACGGATACATGTCCTCGATATTTTCGTCGAGTTTTGAAACT
>LT658967.1:0-11148 GCA_900128575.1 Stramenopiles sp. TOSAG41-1 | reverse complement strand
TAAAAAAGACGAACCAATTTTAGAATTTGTTGGTGAGTTATTATCGAGCGAACAAGCAACGGCCCGCGAAGAGTACTACGAAAAAGTTGGTATGAAATGTTGCTACCAAATGAAGTTGGGTTCTGGAACACATGTTAATGTCATAGACCCAACTTTGTACGGAAATGTCGCAAGATTCGCCAACAGCTCATGCAATAGCAATATGATTTGCAAGCGGTTATCACAAAGCGTAGCCACCTCAAGCAGAAGCGGCTGCCGGTATATAAGGCCAATGTTTTACGCTGCGCGCGATATTAAAAAAGGCGAGGAATTGACATGGACGTATAACAACCCAAAAACAACAGGCGAATCAAATCGCACTGGTAACGCAGCGGTACGGCGATCATCCAGGAAAAGGCAGAAAATCGAGCAAACAGGACGTACCGATGCTGCAACGAATGAATTTGGTGGAAATATAGACGAGGGCGAAGGTTACGAATGTTTTTGTGGGGAACCAAACTGCAAGAGTACACTTTGAAGCATGTCTGGCCGGAACAATCAAAGCAGCAGAAGAATTCCCTCTCCGTCTACACCCGCCCGATAGCTCTGCTGCTAGGACACCGTGACTACGGATTTATATACCATGTACATAGGAAAAGTATAATTATATTCATAGAAAATATTATTTTATTATTGTATGATGATGTAGCATTATTGTTAAAGATATTATATGGACCCCCAGGCGGATATTCAGTTCGATAAGTGAAATATTGGGATATAAATACTTTTTTAATACAGTATCATTAATTTTTGTTTTGGCGCCAATTCAAAAGCTGGCCAATTTTCATAGGGAAAACTGCCCTGACTATGCTTGTACGCTACGAAATGGATTGGGAATGCTTCTTTACTCACCCTCGCCAGTCCGATAGGCATCCACACATCAACATTACTAATATACGTACTAATGAATTCTTAGTTCCACTTGCAGAAGATATTGTCGAAATAGTGATGTTATGTTATATGTTTGTTGCCTTGAATTCACCAATGATGAACAGTGC
Organism: Stramenopiles sp. TOSAG41-1; assembly: GCA_900128575.1. Classification (NCBI taxonomy): domain Eukaryota; species Stramenopiles sp. TOSAG41-1. The sequence continues at coordinate 10,111 of LT658967.1, read as the reverse complement.
AAGTAAGTTGCGATGTGGTGTCTTATGACTAAGAAGAAGTATAATACTAATAATAGCAGTGCTACTATTAGTTGTGAGAGTTTGTTGGCGCCAACAAACTTGGAAAGGGACACCACCACCTGTCAAGGGCACCCGGCTACAATACTTAAGCAACGAGTCTTGTCGTTCTTCGAGACTGCTACCGAGGGAAACCGAACGCAAACAGTACACACAAAAAATTGCCAACAGACGAAGTGGCATTTTCAACTTGATTGCGAAGCACGCGGGCCATGATAGGCAAGAAGACTGGCGCGGCAACTAACGCGACTTCCGTTGAAGGAAGCACGCCGCACGACGTAGTTGACATTGTAGCCGAGGGTATCCACGCTCAGGAGGTTAGCGACGGAAGTCAAATGAATGCAACGGGAAATATATCGACTCTTGATGACAACCAAATGTCGGTTGATGAAGAGGAAGTTTTGCCAACGCTGACTTCAGGTTTTACTATATTTCAAAATGCTTGTGAGTCGAAAGATAAACTTCGCCATACTCTAGTGGAGAACTTTCTTAACCAAGCAAAAAATAGCGACGAAGAGGAAAGGCGTGTCAAAATCCATACCATCGCTTTTCTGCTTTATTCTCTCGGGTTTCAGAAAGGCGAGGTGAACCTAGAAGAGTTAGGGAGCATTCTTGATGATGAAAATAGTGAAAGTGAAAATAGTATGCGCTTTTTAAATGTTCTAATAACGGCGCAGCAGAAGACAAAGCGAGCGAAGAGGACGAAGCTTGTTGTACCGATACACGGGAAGAAAGCGGATAAAATGCAGTTTTTTCCTTCCAACTTTCGACGATTTTGGCTTGGATTTGTGAAAACGATCGCCTATTTTGATTCGTTTACGAACGAAGATGTTGCCGGAACGGGCGACGAATTTTTACCTACTGTGTTCTTGTGGCTGAGCTTAATTTGTCAACTGCCCGAGCGACGACTACGACTGACTGGAACCATAGCAGCATTACAAATTATAACAGCCTTTACAAAAGTACATAAGACAAACGAAGATCAAATTGGGCGAATAGACTTGCAAATTCAAGCTAATTCAAGGAAATCGAAGAAAGACGGCCGCGAACGTTTGCACAGCTTGAAAGAACGTAAAAAGTCCTTGGTTGCAAGACGAGTGCATGTAGTCGATAACATTAATAGCCTGTTTGGCGCCTTCTTCATGCACCGTCAACGGGATATTGCGGAAGAGATCCGGGTCGAGACCAGCAAGTCATTTTCAGAATGGATCAAATACTGCCCTGAAATATTTGTGTCCAGAGAAAGTGGTCTGAAAATCAAGTACATAGGGGCACACCTGTGCGATGAGAAGTATAAGGTACGAATACAAGCTTTGAAAACATTGGATGTTGCATATAAAAATGATGGACGTTTTAGTGTACCAACTTTGTTCACAAAGCAGTGGACAGAGCGCATGGTAGAGCTGACCCGCGATAGACACGAAAAAGTTGTTGTAGAGGCATGCAAATTACTGAAAACTATTTCGTATTTAGATATAACCCGCCGGGCGTACAGCGAGGATGGCGAAAGAACGGAAAGGGAAAATTTTACGAAGCTATCCAAATTGCTGTTTGCCGAGGAATCCACTATTCGTCGAAGTGTCGCAGAAGTCATCATAACAATACTGAACCGAGAACCCATATTTAGCGCAGAAGAGGAAACGTATGGTAGGAGCAAAACCAATGTTGAAATGGATGTCGATGATGAGGAAACTACCAATGCTGAATCAAATGTCGAAACGGCGGCCACAGCAAATGCCTCGCTGACATCTGGTTCAGACACGGAAAACGAAGAAGACAGTAACAAAGGCGCAGACATAGCCAAAGACCTGGCAATCGAAGAGCAGAATAAAATCCAGCTGCTCAATCTTTTAAACCTATTTAAGGAGTTTAAGCTTGGAGCTGCGTATGCCCCTCATCTTGTAGACGCATTTTATCCTTACGACGAGGTCTCAGCTGTACACGATTTTAAATATTTGGCAAATGGTTTAGCATCCCAGGATTTAAATGGATGGTCTCCAGAAGAAGTTGATATTGTAGTTGCTATATTTGCTGACATCGTGCGTAGAGAAGCTGGGGCAAAAGACCTACATGATGAGCCAAAATTGTTCTTAAAAAACGAAGATGGCGTTTTCATGCTGCAGAGGTTACCAGACTTGCTGATACGCTTTCAAGGAGATATTAAACGGGCAACACAGTTAGCCAAATTAGTTCGTTACATCGATTTGAACACTTTAAACAACCGTAATGTAAAGCATTTTAAGAAATTGTTTGGACAATTGCATGTCATCTTTCTGCAAGCCAATGTTTTTAACCCTGAGACAGGCATGACAATTAATGTAGATACACCGGAACAGCATGGAAGCCAAAGTTCAAATATTGCCGCCGGAAGCCCCAGTGGAAGAAAGATGGGTCTGGCCACTTTGGGCTTGGAAGTTGACAAAAGCGCCCCCGAAAATCACATGCATGGTTCCAGTAAGAACAAATACGTTGCTAACCGTATGATAGAGCACTTGCTGTCAGACGATTTAGACTCGGAAAAAAATGTGTTGAGGCTCATCTCTGAATCTATTGGGCATCTAGTGCAACCTTCTCACCTTGAAAGGGAAGCCAAAACTAGTCTAAGAAAATTATGTCAAGAACTTGTCGATCAAATTAAAGAAAACTTTGAGTTATGTAAGTGTTTTTCTAATGAATATGACGGCGAGAACATTGATGTAGAAACTGATAAAAAAAATATGCTTTCATTTCGATGTAATTTGCAGCGCTTAGCAGCATTATACGAAGATATGAACCTGATTGAACATATTGGCCAAGATATATTTGACGAAATCAATATTGCCTTGAACTGTTTCGCAATCAACGGAATCCCTTCGGATACAAATGAAATATGTATTGTCAATGCTAGTTTGAGACTCTTGTATTCTAGAATCAAATTTAAAATTTCTGACTTCTTTTTTCGATGTTTAAAAACATGGAATCTGAATGAAGCAACATCGTCTTCTAATAAGAGTCCAACGGATTCATCAATTGTAGATACGGGTGGATATAATAAGGAGCAGCAAATTATGACAGATGAAGATTCGATTTTAAATGTAGACCAGGAAATCGAACCTATTGTGAGTATGCGAGATTCGATATTGACGTACTTGACGGTTTTAATGGAGAATGAAGTTGACCCAAAAACTACTAGTGACGAACAGTATAATTGTATGCTACAGTGCCTAAAAATATCTTGTGATATTGCTGTACAGTGCAAAGAGTCATACAGAACCTATAACACGGCATTAAGGCAATTGGGATGGGACCCATCATCAAATTTTAAGATCACATTAAGCGAATGTTTTAAGAAGATTTACAAACATCGAACATCAGAAGAATTCTTATCTCATGATAAGGCCGACGATGGCTTGGAGCAGCATCACCGAGAGGAAATACACCAATATAATATTGTCGAGCAAGTCGTATCTCCGTACATGAAGTATGTGTTTCGCGAAAGGCCCAAAGACTGCGATACCTTTGGGTGCGCAACAATAATTTTAACTACACGCGATCAAACTCATGGATATATTAACGAGCTTGTCAAATACATGGTTTCAGAGGTCAAAAAAATGCCAAATGGTTTTAAAACGTACTTTACTATTCAAAAACAGATATTGATCCCGATATTTGATGATGCTATGAAAGAAAAGAGCGCAAAAAAGCGAAAGGGACTGCTAAGTGATTTAAATGCATTCGCAAAAAAAATGTCGGACAAGTTAAGATTCAGTTTAAACGGTCATGAGGAGCGAAACGTTTTGATCCAGTTCCTTGCTGATGGTTTGATGTTTGCACTTGGGAATCGTAATGATTCCTACTACCTGACTGCGTTACAACCGTATTTATCCCTGCTACAAAGTTCTGATGCTATTTTACTTGTAAAACTGATCAATGATAAATGCCAAGAGAAGGATTTACGCGACCCGTGGATTAACGACAAGGAATATGCAGGTAAGCATGCTTATTACACTAAATTTTGTGAGTCATTAAAAAAGAAAACGGATATTGAAATTACAATACAACAAGAATACAAACGGGAGGCGGTGACACCAGGATCTCCGAGCTCTATAAGAGATGCCGATATAGATGAAAGCAGCAATGGCAAAGATAAAACAAGATTTTCTATTGATGATTCTAGCACAATTAAACCTCCCGATGTACAAAATCAAGACAATGCCACAGGCCCTACAACAAATATTGAAAATAAGAAAAAGAGAAAATATACACGCGGGAACTCGGTTACTGGTTTAAGTGAAGATGAAGAGCTCAGCGATCTATCGTCTAGCGGCATTTCATCTTCTTCCGAAAATGATGACGAAGATTTGATCCACAATTCCGAAGACGATTTTGAGGACGCACCGGCCCCTAGGGGCAAGCAGAGACAAGTATCAAACCAGGATAGTGATGGTAACATATCGGACAACAGCTCAAACAACGGTTCAAGTGCTGGCAATCTTAGCGATACGTCGCAATCTAACGTTGATAACCGCAATCGCGTAATTCGAGGCTTACGCCGCCGAAGTAGACCGAAATCTCGCACAAGCACTGTACGCCACCAACCATCTGAAGCATCTATTGACGAAATCGAAGAAGAGAGTGATGTAAGCATAGATGATAGCGACAATGATTTTGAAATATCTCCAGGCAGTATGAAGCGACAGCGCCTAGCGTAAGGATTTCGATTTATTAAAAATAAACAATAATGTAAACATATTAAATTAAAATCTCTCGACACTTAGACAGGGTGTAGAAAATGGTTGATCCAACTCTCCTCTTTATAAGTATGTACATATGCATAGGCCTACAATTTTTCGTTATTCTTATCATATGTACCAGCATCTTTATCAGCATCTTTAAAATCAAAGAAACGTCTCGCAATAATTGGAGTCGCAATGACTGTAAGTACACTACGGGGTACGGACGTTAATCCCGCATTAATACCCCAGGCCACAGCAAGCGTCCCGGCTTCTTCGGAAATATTGAACTTTTCTCTTATAAACGCTGTTGACTCCGGGAAGTCTAAACCACTTCGCAATGCAGCATATACGCACCCCAACGAGCAAAGGTAGCATGTGGTGTGGAAACATAGCCCAATCATGCCGTATTTTTTTATTACTTTCTTCACGTCGTACTTCTTAAAAAACGCGCGAGGATTCGTGAGTAGACTCTCTTCACGTTTTGATTTTATATCTGAACTTCCAACTTTTCTTTCTTCCCACGCTTTTTGCACTGAAGATGAATCGGCATCAGGCAATGGGACGTTTAAATACGTCATGGCCTCTTGCATACTGTACAGGCTTCCGCAAAATATAATGGGCCCAACGTCTACTTTGTTGACATCCTTGTCCTTAATATCACTAAGTTCCACATCTCTATCCTCCTTTGCTCTCTCCAACGCCTCACTGATGCTATATGGTTGACTATATGTTGTAATCCTATCGTTGAAGACCCACAGGTTTTTTGACGTATCAGAGCATGCCGTTTTAGATTTACAATGTTTTTCATGAACTTTCAAAAGCATCTCCTGTAATGCCTTTCCTTTGAGTGCTCTAGGATGCTTAGCCGATACAGGGTAGATACGGTCGATTCCAGTGTTGTCTAAGACAACCTCTAAACAGCGTTCCACATCTTTATCGACTGAAAAACCCAAAACAACACGGGGTTGTCTCAATTTATCTGACGTTCTAAATACCCTATTGTATCTATTAAGTAGCAACCTCATTGCATCGGGATTGTGCGCAACATCCAGCAAATACGCTGGGTGGCGATCGGCATCTCCGCGGCTTGCCGAATCGCCCGCAATGCACTGGAATCGACACGGAGGTAGAGTCGTCATTGCTTCATCCACTTCTTTACTACAAAACTCCAAAATTTTACCATTCTCCTTCAATACGTTGAAAGCTACCCTTGCGATTTCCTCATTCTCTTTACAAAAATCTACATGTTCAGCTGTGGATGGTAATGCTACTGAATGCACCTTTGAATTTTGTATACTGGCTACCTCTTCTATGATATCTTTGGGACATCTTGGACCGACGACTACAGGGATTTCAGGTTTAATTATACCAGCCTTTTCATAAGCTATTTCTTCAACGGTATTTCCAAGAATTTTAGTATGGTCTAAAGATATGGAGGTTATGACACTCACGTCTGGAACAATGACGTTTGTGGAATCAAGTCTACCACCTAGACCAGTTTCCAGGACAACTGCCTCAACTTCTTGGTTTTCGAAATGTTTAAAGGCAAGAGCAGTTGTCATTTCAAAAAAAGTCGATGGTATATCTTTTTCCTGGCATATGTCAAAAATTTCATTTAATATTCTAGCTGTCTCGTCTTGAGATATGTATTCACCGTCTATTTGTACCCTTTCGCGAAAGCAGCTTATATGTGGCGAAACAAAAAGGCCAGTCTTCAAACCACTTGCTCTCATTGATTGCGCGAGCTTCCAGCACACTGACCCTTTACCATTGGTTCCTGCAACGTGCACTATTATTGGCATTTTATTTTTCCCCGACACTGATTTTTCATTGCCAATGTAGGGTGATTCCAAGGCCGTCAACAGTTTTGATATATTCGTAAGACCCATCTTAACGCGCTGGTGAAGGTTTGCAGAATACAATTTCCTGATGGTGGATTCATACCTCAGCATTTCTCGTGCGAACGTCTAGCTTCCAGTGCCCTGCCGTATAACAGGCGTGGTGTCTCAGCTGCACACGCCGGAATGCCGTACGACTGGCCATCGCCGCCCAGAGAACTCGATTTGATGATGTGATGGATGATGATGATGATGAATGATGATGAGAAGATGGTATGTTGTTGTTATTCTTCTTAGTAATAAATATAAAATAATAATGTGATGAGTGATGATGTGGTAATAAATAATAATGATGATATGATAGTAATAAATAATAGGACAAATAGCGAATTCAACCATGAATGAAGTAGAAGATTCATCGCCACTACATATACTTAGTACAATATAGATAAATCTTCTATCACATAAAACCCATAAGGTATTCGGGCCAAAAGGCATCAAGCCAATCGCAGCTCGGCAGACATTTTCTTTCTCTCTTCTTCTCTTTTTTCATATTATACATGTAGTAATAAAATAACACTGAAAAAGCACCGTACCGTTAGTAAGCCAGAGAGAGGAGCAATAAATACGCCATCTCAGCAACAACAAAAGCCACAACAACATTTAGTTTTTATTAGAAAAGAAGAAGTTGTGTTATTACACCTAATAATAATTATTAATAATATCACTCATCACTCACACAAGGCGAATTGTTTATTACTATCATCAGGCGGAATCGTCAGCAAGCTTGTACAAAACTAACACTCTCAATTGCTCTCATGCGGAACCCAAAGGTGTTGATTGCTGCTTGAGATAAACGTAGCATGCCTTTGAAGGGAGCAATCTGGGCTTGCGGGTATGTTGCATTTTGCCTTCTCTTGATATCTGGTACGTGTTATGTGCACGGACTCGGCCAGACAGTGGCCGACTGTCTAAGTGTGGCGTCAAAATTTCGAAATACTTGCCCATCTTTGCGAAATGCGTCGAATAATGTCAGAGATATGCCAGGACAGCTCGTGACATGCATGGATGTAGGACAATGCAACGATCAGACTGCTGGTTTTCAATGCTCATGGGTGCGTCAGCTATGCGTTACATGTCATCAAGCTGGCGATACAGTAAAAATTAGAGTACAGTCCAATGGGATGCCAGACCACTGCTATTACAGCCCTGTTGTTGCTCCGCGACCAAAATTCATTGATTATGAAGTAAACTTCAACACACAAGTAAAGACAGAACGATTCTCACCCACTACTAGTGGTGAATTGGATAGTATAGTTTGCAATCGTTCAATGGTCTCTGATTCCCAAATCCCAGCAACCTATGAATTTATAAGAACACCATACAACTTGATAAATACTTTCCCATCGTCACCACAGCTAAGTTTAGACAAAATTGTTGGGATAGCGATAAATGGCGTTCCCTTTATAACCCCTTTAAATGAAGAAAATATTGATACGTGGAGCGATTCACCACAAAACAGGGTAAAGGAACCTGTCGATACATGTCTAGGCTATACTACCTCTGATGGTATGTATACATACCCTTTGATACCAGTTTGCATTCACGACATCAGAGATCCGTCACTGCAAGCTGATGCATTGCACCCGATGTCAAGGCAGTTCTTATGCAATTGGAGAGACGAAGGACACGATGGGTGTAGGAATCATTCAGTGTACGCCATAGAAGAATTTGAAACATTAGGGTTTCGTCCTGAATCGAAGAAAAACTTTATTAATGGGAGCCATGCAGCAAACTATAATCGAAGGAAGCTAAGTTTAGAAGAAAGTCCATTTGAGGGTCCGCCCAAATTTCAAGTCCGTGCATTCATAGGAGGTGATAAGTCGGCCTACACGATTTCCGGTGCGTTCGGTAATCCCACGTTGACGCTTAGAAGGTCAAAGACCTACATATTTGACGTAGCAACAAATGGCCACCCATTCATGATACAGTATGCAGACGGCACCGCCTTTCTTGACGGGATTACAATAGAGCGGAGCTCATGGGGGGATAGTGGATATGCCGGGACTGATCGGGGCACAATAACGTTTACAGTGCCAAGTAACGCGCCAAAAACGTTATACTATAGATGCACAAGGCACACAATCGATATGGTTGGCGAGTTGCGGATAGTTTCTCAAGATGTATCCCCAGAGTCAATGGGGATTCTTCCGGTTGGTTGTGACGGCGTCTTGGGAAGTGGCAAAGAGTACGATCAATGCGGACGATGCGGTGGGACGAACGAAGACAAAGATGCATGTGGTGTATGTTTTGGCGACAATGTCACATGCACAGGCTGTGATGGTGTCGTCAACAGTGGGAAAGTACTTGATCTGTGTGGTGTTTGCGGGGGAGTAAATGACTGTATAGCACAGCAAAACAAAGCGTCCGACTTAGTGAAATCGGACTCAACGGCAAATATCGTAATCAACTCCCAACCCATTAAGGTGAATGAAAACACCGTTGAGAAAATATTTCAACGTAGAGGCCAGCATATTCTTGGGATTGCCAAAGATGGGCACGCAATATACGGCCCATACTATGCTGATGGAAGTGAAGCTACAGCTGGAGTTGACGTGTGTAATGGCGCAATGCTAGACACAACTGGCGATAAAGTTGTAGATACTTATGGGTACTTCGTTCGACGCAATTTCCCATATACCTTGGCTTGTTACGGTCCCGGAAATTACCCAACAGCCGCCAAACCTTCTTGCACTGCATCTGCCCCACCAGTTTATTTGCCATGGCTCAATTTTACTTATCCTGGGATTGCGCCTGCGCCGTTCGACAATGGTGATTTTCAACCACGCCATAAACCAAATATTGTTCACATTGTTGTGACATCGGTCGATGATTCAGGTTTTTTTAGGTGCGCGGAGCTAGAAAAGCATTCGGATGTTCAGTCTGGTATTGCGATTGTTGGAAATGGATTGCGGCATATCGTTAAAAGAATTACCGTGGTATTTCCTCAGCCCTTTATCCTCGCTCCCCTCATTCATCAAATTCATGTGAATTTGAATAAGTCCAAGGTATTTCAAATGAACGAGTACCTTCTGACAGTTCGGAGCGTTGACAAAGAAAAGTTTACCTTCGATGTACGACAAAAAGATTACAGGCCATGGTCAGATATCCTGTTTGTGAATTGGCATGCTGTGTCTGCTAGAAGACTAGACTGTACACTACGCTCAGCAGTGGTAGAAGTCAATTTTATAGACAATGCAAATCAACAGGTTCTTACTACTTTTATGACTAATCACACGAGCCTGGACTCGCAATTGAGTATATCAGGCGAGGGAAAGCTATCGATCAATGGACCAAAAGACAAAGTGATAATATCCAAAGGATCAGCTTGGAGGGACGGTATGATTCCAATGATTCGTGTCGGAAATTCAAAAAGTACACGATGCGACATCTCAAACGTCATCTTTGAAAAAAGTATTAGTGGGTGCATTCTCGTGCAAA
>LT658966.1:0-11148 GCA_900128575.1 Stramenopiles sp. TOSAG41-1 | reverse complement strand
TAAAAAAGACGAACCAATTTTAGAATTTGTTGGTGAGTTATTATCGAGCGAACAAGCAACGGCCCGCGAAGAGTACTACGAAAAAGTTGGTATGAAATGTTGCTACCAAATGAAGTTGGGTTCTGGAACACATGTTAATGTCATAGACCCAACTTTGTACGGAAATGTCGCAAGATTCGCCAACAGCTCATGCAATAGCAATATGATTTGCAAGCGGTTATCACAAAGCGTAGCCACCTCAAGCAGAAGCGGCTGCCGGTATATAAGGCCAATGTTTTACGCTGCGCGCGATATTAAAAAAGGCGAGGAATTGACATGGACGTATAACAACCCAAAAACAACAGGCGAATCAAATCGCACTGGTAACGCAGCGGTACGGCGATCATCCAGGAAAAGGCAGAAAATCGAGCAAACAGGACGTACCGATGCTGCAACGAATGAATTTGGTGGAAATATAGACGAGGGCGAAGGTTACGAATGTTTTTGTGGGGAACCAAACTGCAAGAGTACACTTTGAAGCATGTCTGGCCGGAACAATCAAAGCAGCAGAAGAATTCCCTCTCCGTCTACACCCGCCCGATAGCTCTGCTGCTAGGACACCGTGACTACGGATTTATATACCATGTACATAGGAAAAGTATAATTATATTCATAGAAAATATTATTTTATTATTGTATGATGATGTAGCATTATTGTTAAAGATATTATATGGACCCCCAGGCGGATATTCAGTTCGATAAGTGAAATATTGGGATATAAATACTTTTTTAATACAGTATCATTAATTTTTGTTTTGGCGCCAATTCAAAAGCTGGCCAATTTTCATAGGGAAAACTGCCCTGACTATGCTTGTACGCTACGAAATGGATTGGGAATGCTTCTTTACTCACCCTCGCCAGTCCGATAGGCATCCACACATCAACATTACTAATATACGTACTAATGAATTCTTAGTTCCACTTGCAGAAGATATTGTCGAAATAGTGATGTTATGTTATATGTTTGTTGCCTTGAATTCACCAATGATGAACAGTGCAAGTAAGTTGCGATGTGGTGTCTTATGACTAAGAAGAAGTATAATACTAATAATAGCAGTGCTACTATTAGTTGTGAGAGTTTGTTGGCGCCAACAAACTTGGAAAGGGACACCACCACCTGTCAAGGGCACCCGGCTACAATACTTAAGCAACGAGTCTTGTCGTTCTTCGAGACTGCTACCGAGGGAAACCGAACGCAAACAGTACACACAAAAAATTGCCAACAGACGAAGTGGCATTTTCAACTTGATTGCGAAGCACGCGGGCCATGATAGGCAAGAAGACTGGCGCGGCAACTAACGCGACTTCCGTTGAAGGAAGCACGCCGCACGACGTAGTTGACATTGTAGCCGAGGGTATCCACGCTCAGGAGGTTAGCGACGGAAGTCAAATGAATGCAACGGGAAATATATCGACTCTTGATGACAACCAAATGTCGGTTGATGAAGAGGAAGTTTTGCCAACGCTGACTTCAGGTTTTACTATATTTCAAAATGCTTGTGAGTCGAAAGATAAACTTCGCCATACTCTAGTGGAGAACTTTCTTAACCAAGCAAAAAATAGCGACGAAGAGGAAAGGCGTGTCAAAATCCATACCATCGCTTTTCTGCTTTATTCTCTCGGGTTTCAGAAAGGCGAGGTGAACCTAGAAGAGTTAGGGAGCATTCTTGATGATGAAAATAGTGAAAGTGAAAATAGTATGCGCTTTTTAAATGTTCTAATAACGGCGCAGCAGAAGACAAAGCGAGCGAAGAGGACGAAGCTTGTTGTACCGATACACGGGAAGAAAGCGGATAAAATGCAGTTTTTTCCTTCCAACTTTCGACGATTTTGGCTTGGATTTGTGAAAACGATCGCCTATTTTGATTCGTTTACGAACGAAGATGTTGCCGGAACGGGCGACGAATTTTTACCTACTGTGTTCTTGTGGCTGAGCTTAATTTGTCAACTGCCCGAGCGACGACTACGACTGACTGGAACCATAGCAGCATTACAAATTATAACAGCCTTTACAAAAGTACATAAGACAAACGAAGATCAAATTGGGCGAATAGACTTGCAAATTCAAGCTAATTCAAGGAAATCGAAGAAAGACGGCCGCGAACGTTTGCACAGCTTGAAAGAACGTAAAAAGTCCTTGGTTGCAAGACGAGTGCATGTAGTCGATAACATTAATAGCCTGTTTGGCGCCTTCTTCATGCACCGTCAACGGGATATTGCGGAAGAGATCCGGGTCGAGACCAGCAAGTCATTTTCAGAATGGATCAAATACTGCCCTGAAATATTTGTGTCCAGAGAAAGTGGTCTGAAAATCAAGTACATAGGGGCACACCTGTGCGATGAGAAGTATAAGGTACGAATACAAGCTTTGAAAACATTGGATGTTGCATATAAAAATGATGGACGTTTTAGTGTACCAACTTTGTTCACAAAGCAGTGGACAGAGCGCATGGTAGAGCTGACCCGCGATAGACACGAAAAAGTTGTTGTAGAGGCATGCAAATTACTGAAAACTATTTCGTATTTAGATATAACCCGCCGGGCGTACAGCGAGGATGGCGAAAGAACGGAAAGGGAAAATTTTACGAAGCTATCCAAATTGCTGTTTGCCGAGGAATCCACTATTCGTCGAAGTGTCGCAGAAGTCATCATAACAATACTGAACCGAGAACCCATATTTAGCGCAGAAGAGGAAACGTATGGTAGGAGCAAAACCAATGTTGAAATGGATGTCGATGATGAGGAAACTACCAATGCTGAATCAAATGTCGAAACGGCGGCCACAGCAAATGCCTCGCTGACATCTGGTTCAGACACGGAAAACGAAGAAGACAGTAACAAAGGCGCAGACATAGCCAAAGACCTGGCAATCGAAGAGCAGAATAAAATCCAGCTGCTCAATCTTTTAAACCTATTTAAGGAGTTTAAGCTTGGAGCTGCGTATGCCCCTCATCTTGTAGACGCATTTTATCCTTACGACGAGGTCTCAGCTGTACACGATTTTAAATATTTGGCAAATGGTTTAGCATCCCAGGATTTAAATGGATGGTCTCCAGAAGAAGTTGATATTGTAGTTGCTATATTTGCTGACATCGTGCGTAGAGAAGCTGGGGCAAAAGACCTACATGATGAGCCAAAATTGTTCTTAAAAAACGAAGATGGCGTTTTCATGCTGCAGAGGTTACCAGACTTGCTGATACGCTTTCAAGGAGATATTAAACGGGCAACACAGTTAGCCAAATTAGTTCGTTACATCGATTTGAACACTTTAAACAACCGTAATGTAAAGCATTTTAAGAAATTGTTTGGACAATTGCATGTCATCTTTCTGCAAGCCAATGTTTTTAACCCTGAGACAGGCATGACAATTAATGTAGATACACCGGAACAGCATGGAAGCCAAAGTTCAAATATTGCCGCCGGAAGCCCCAGTGGAAGAAAGATGGGTCTGGCCACTTTGGGCTTGGAAGTTGACAAAAGCGCCCCCGAAAATCACATGCATGGTTCCAGTAAGAACAAATACGTTGCTAACCGTATGATAGAGCACTTGCTGTCAGACGATTTAGACTCGGAAAAAAATGTGTTGAGGCTCATCTCTGAATCTATTGGGCATCTAGTGCAACCTTCTCACCTTGAAAGGGAAGCCAAAACTAGTCTAAGAAAATTATGTCAAGAACTTGTCGATCAAATTAAAGAAAACTTTGAGTTATGTAAGTGTTTTTCTAATGAATATGACGGCGAGAACATTGATGTAGAAACTGATAAAAAAAATATGCTTTCATTTCGATGTAATTTGCAGCGCTTAGCAGCATTATACGAAGATATGAACCTGATTGAACATATTGGCCAAGATATATTTGACGAAATCAATATTGCCTTGAACTGTTTCGCAATCAACGGAATCCCTTCGGATACAAATGAAATATGTATTGTCAATGCTAGTTTGAGACTCTTGTATTCTAGAATCAAATTTAAAATTTCTGACTTCTTTTTTCGATGTTTAAAAACATGGAATCTGAATGAAGCAACATCGTCTTCTAATAAGAGTCCAACGGATTCATCAATTGTAGATACGGGTGGATATAATAAGGAGCAGCAAATTATGACAGATGAAGATTCGATTTTAAATGTAGACCAGGAAATCGAACCTATTGTGAGTATGCGAGATTCGATATTGACGTACTTGACGGTTTTAATGGAGAATGAAGTTGACCCAAAAACTACTAGTGACGAACAGTATAATTGTATGCTACAGTGCCTAAAAATATCTTGTGATATTGCTGTACAGTGCAAAGAGTCATACAGAACCTATAACACGGCATTAAGGCAATTGGGATGGGACCCATCATCAAATTTTAAGATCACATTAAGCGAATGTTTTAAGAAGATTTACAAACATCGAACATCAGAAGAATTCTTATCTCATGATAAGGCCGACGATGGCTTGGAGCAGCATCACCGAGAGGAAATACACCAATATAATATTGTCGAGCAAGTCGTATCTCCGTACATGAAGTATGTGTTTCGCGAAAGGCCCAAAGACTGCGATACCTTTGGGTGCGCAACAATAATTTTAACTACACGCGATCAAACTCATGGATATATTAACGAGCTTGTCAAATACATGGTTTCAGAGGTCAAAAAAATGCCAAATGGTTTTAAAACGTACTTTACTATTCAAAAACAGATATTGATCCCGATATTTGATGATGCTATGAAAGAAAAGAGCGCAAAAAAGCGAAAGGGACTGCTAAGTGATTTAAATGCATTCGCAAAAAAAATGTCGGACAAGTTAAGATTCAGTTTAAACGGTCATGAGGAGCGAAACGTTTTGATCCAGTTCCTTGCTGATGGTTTGATGTTTGCACTTGGGAATCGTAATGATTCCTACTACCTGACTGCGTTACAACCGTATTTATCCCTGCTACAAAGTTCTGATGCTATTTTACTTGTAAAACTGATCAATGATAAATGCCAAGAGAAGGATTTACGCGACCCGTGGATTAACGACAAGGAATATGCAGGTAAGCATGCTTATTACACTAAATTTTGTGAGTCATTAAAAAAGAAAACGGATATTGAAATTACAATACAACAAGAATACAAACGGGAGGCGGTGACACCAGGATCTCCGAGCTCTATAAGAGATGCCGATATAGATGAAAGCAGCAATGGCAAAGATAAAACAAGATTTTCTATTGATGATTCTAGCACAATTAAACCTCCCGATGTACAAAATCAAGACAATGCCACAGGCCCTACAACAAATATTGAAAATAAGAAAAAGAGAAAATATACACGCGGGAACTCGGTTACTGGTTTAAGTGAAGATGAAGAGCTCAGCGATCTATCGTCTAGCGGCATTTCATCTTCTTCCGAAAATGATGACGAAGATTTGATCCACAATTCCGAAGACGATTTTGAGGACGCACCGGCCCCTAGGGGCAAGCAGAGACAAGTATCAAACCAGGATAGTGATGGTAACATATCGGACAACAGCTCAAACAACGGTTCAAGTGCTGGCAATCTTAGCGATACGTCGCAATCTAACGTTGATAACCGCAATCGCGTAATTCGAGGCTTACGCCGCCGAAGTAGACCGAAATCTCGCACAAGCACTGTACGCCACCAACCATCTGAAGCATCTATTGACGAAATCGAAGAAGAGAGTGATGTAAGCATAGATGATAGCGACAATGATTTTGAAATATCTCCAGGCAGTATGAAGCGACAGCGCCTAGCGTAAGGATTTCGATTTATTAAAAATAAACAATAATGTAAACATATTAAATTAAAATCTCTCGACACTTAGACAGGGTGTAGAAAATGGTTGATCCAACTCTCCTCTTTATAAGTATGTACATATGCATAGGCCTACAATTTTTCGTTATTCTTATCATATGTACCAGCATCTTTATCAGCATCTTTAAAATCAAAGAAACGTCTCGCAATAATTGGAGTCGCAATGACTGTAAGTACACTACGGGGTACGGACGTTAATCCCGCATTAATACCCCAGGCCACAGCAAGCGTCCCGGCTTCTTCGGAAATATTGAACTTTTCTCTTATAAACGCTGTTGACTCCGGGAAGTCTAAACCACTTCGCAATGCAGCATATACGCACCCCAACGAGCAAAGGTAGCATGTGGTGTGGAAACATAGCCCAATCATGCCGTATTTTTTTATTACTTTCTTCACGTCGTACTTCTTAAAAAACGCGCGAGGATTCGTGAGTAGACTCTCTTCACGTTTTGATTTTATATCTGAACTTCCAACTTTTCTTTCTTCCCACGCTTTTTGCACTGAAGATGAATCGGCATCAGGCAATGGGACGTTTAAATACGTCATGGCCTCTTGCATACTGTACAGGCTTCCGCAAAATATAATGGGCCCAACGTCTACTTTGTTGACATCCTTGTCCTTAATATCACTAAGTTCCACATCTCTATCCTCCTTTGCTCTCTCCAACGCCTCACTGATGCTATATGGTTGACTATATGTTGTAATCCTATCGTTGAAGACCCACAGGTTTTTTGACGTATCAGAGCATGCCGTTTTAGATTTACAATGTTTTTCATGAACTTTCAAAAGCATCTCCTGTAATGCCTTTCCTTTGAGTGCTCTAGGATGCTTAGCCGATACAGGGTAGATACGGTCGATTCCAGTGTTGTCTAAGACAACCTCTAAACAGCGTTCCACATCTTTATCGACTGAAAAACCCAAAACAACACGGGGTTGTCTCAATTTATCTGACGTTCTAAATACCCTATTGTATCTATTAAGTAGCAACCTCATTGCATCGGGATTGTGCGCAACATCCAGCAAATACGCTGGGTGGCGATCGGCATCTCCGCGGCTTGCCGAATCGCCCGCAATGCACTGGAATCGACACGGAGGTAGAGTCGTCATTGCTTCATCCACTTCTTTACTACAAAACTCCAAAATTTTACCATTCTCCTTCAATACGTTGAAAGCTACCCTTGCGATTTCCTCATTCTCTTTACAAAAATCTACATGTTCAGCTGTGGATGGTAATGCTACTGAATGCACCTTTGAATTTTGTATACTGGCTACCTCTTCTATGATATCTTTGGGACATCTTGGACCGACGACTACAGGGATTTCAGGTTTAATTATACCAGCCTTTTCATAAGCTATTTCTTCAACGGTATTTCCAAGAATTTTAGTATGGTCTAAAGATATGGAGGTTATGACACTCACGTCTGGAACAATGACGTTTGTGGAATCAAGTCTACCACCTAGACCAGTTTCCAGGACAACTGCCTCAACTTCTTGGTTTTCGAAATGTTTAAAGGCAAGAGCAGTTGTCATTTCAAAAAAAGTCGATGGTATATCTTTTTCCTGGCATATGTCAAAAATTTCATTTAATATTCTAGCTGTCTCGTCTTGAGATATGTATTCACCGTCTATTTGTACCCTTTCGCGAAAGCAGCTTATATGTGGCGAAACAAAAAGGCCAGTCTTCAAACCACTTGCTCTCATTGATTGCGCGAGCTTCCAGCACACTGACCCTTTACCATTGGTTCCTGCAACGTGCACTATTATTGGCATTTTATTTTTCCCCGACACTGATTTTTCATTGCCAATGTAGGGTGATTCCAAGGCCGTCAACAGTTTTGATATATTCGTAAGACCCATCTTAACGCGCTGGTGAAGGTTTGCAGAATACAATTTCCTGATGGTGGATTCATACCTCAGCATTTCTCGTGCGAACGTCTAGCTTCCAGTGCCCTGCCGTATAACAGGCGTGGTGTCTCAGCTGCACACGCCGGAATGCCGTACGACTGGCCATCGCCGCCCAGAGAACTCGATTTGATGATGTGATGGATGATGATGATGATGAATGATGATGAGAAGATGGTATGTTGTTGTTATTCTTCTTAGTAATAAATATAAAATAATAATGTGATGAGTGATGATGTGGTAATAAATAATAATGATGATATGATAGTAATAAATAATAGGACAAATAGCGAATTCAACCATGAATGAAGTAGAAGATTCATCGCCACTACATATACTTAGTACAATATAGATAAATCTTCTATCACATAAAACCCATAAGGTATTCGGGCCAAAAGGCATCAAGCCAATCGCAGCTCGGCAGACATTTTCTTTCTCTCTTCTTCTCTTTTTTCATATTATACATGTAGTAATAAAATAACACTGAAAAAGCACCGTACCGTTAGTAAGCCAGAGAGAGGAGCAATAAATACGCCATCTCAGCAACAACAAAAGCCACAACAACATTTAGTTTTTATTAGAAAAGAAGAAGTTGTGTTATTACACCTAATAATAATTATTAATAATATCACTCATCACTCACACAAGGCGAATTGTTTATTACTATCATCAGGCGGAATCGTCAGCAAGCTTGTACAAAACTAACACTCTCAATTGCTCTCATGCGGAACCCAAAGGTGTTGATTGCTGCTTGAGATAAACGTAGCATGCCTTTGAAGGGAGCAATCTGGGCTTGCGGGTATGTTGCATTTTGCCTTCTCTTGATATCTGGTACGTGTTATGTGCACGGACTCGGCCAGACAGTGGCCGACTGTCTAAGTGTGGCGTCAAAATTTCGAAATACTTGCCCATCTTTGCGAAATGCGTCGAATAATGTCAGAGATATGCCAGGACAGCTCGTGACATGCATGGATGTAGGACAATGCAACGATCAGACTGCTGGTTTTCAATGCTCATGGGTGCGTCAGCTATGCGTTACATGTCATCAAGCTGGCGATACAGTAAAAATTAGAGTACAGTCCAATGGGATGCCAGACCACTGCTATTACAGCCCTGTTGTTGCTCCGCGACCAAAATTCATTGATTATGAAGTAAACTTCAACACACAAGTAAAGACAGAACGATTCTCACCCACTACTAGTGGTGAATTGGATAGTATAGTTTGCAATCGTTCAATGGTCTCTGATTCCCAAATCCCAGCAACCTATGAATTTATAAGAACACCATACAACTTGATAAATACTTTCCCATCGTCACCACAGCTAAGTTTAGACAAAATTGTTGGGATAGCGATAAATGGCGTTCCCTTTATAACCCCTTTAAATGAAGAAAATATTGATACGTGGAGCGATTCACCACAAAACAGGGTAAAGGAACCTGTCGATACATGTCTAGGCTATACTACCTCTGATGGTATGTATACATACCCTTTGATACCAGTTTGCATTCACGACATCAGAGATCCGTCACTGCAAGCTGATGCATTGCACCCGATGTCAAGGCAGTTCTTATGCAATTGGAGAGACGAAGGACACGATGGGTGTAGGAATCATTCAGTGTACGCCATAGAAGAATTTGAAACATTAGGGTTTCGTCCTGAATCGAAGAAAAACTTTATTAATGGGAGCCATGCAGCAAACTATAATCGAAGGAAGCTAAGTTTAGAAGAAAGTCCATTTGAGGGTCCGCCCAAATTTCAAGTCCGTGCATTCATAGGAGGTGATAAGTCGGCCTACACGATTTCCGGTGCGTTCGGTAATCCCACGTTGACGCTTAGAAGGTCAAAGACCTACATATTTGACGTAGCAACAAATGGCCACCCATTCATGATACAGTATGCAGACGGCACCGCCTTTCTTGACGGGATTACAATAGAGCGGAGCTCATGGGGGGATAGTGGATATGCCGGGACTGATCGGGGCACAATAACGTTTACAGTGCCAAGTAACGCGCCAAAAACGTTATACTATAGATGCACAAGGCACACAATCGATATGGTTGGCGAGTTGCGGATAGTTTCTCAAGATGTATCCCCAGAGTCAATGGGGATTCTTCCGGTTGGTTGTGACGGCGTCTTGGGAAGTGGCAAAGAGTACGATCAATGCGGACGATGCGGTGGGACGAACGAAGACAAAGATGCATGTGGTGTATGTTTTGGCGACAATGTCACATGCACAGGCTGTGATGGTGTCGTCAACAGTGGGAAAGTACTTGATCTGTGTGGTGTTTGCGGGGGAGTAAATGACTGTATAGCACAGCAAAACAAAGCGTCCGACTTAGTGAAATCGGACTCAACGGCAAATATCGTAATCAACTCCCAACCCATTAAGGTGAATGAAAACACCGTTGAGAAAATATTTCAACGTAGAGGCCAGCATATTCTTGGGATTGCCAAAGATGGGCACGCAATATACGGCCCATACTATGCTGATGGAAGTGAAGCTACAGCTGGAGTTGACGTGTGTAATGGCGCAATGCTAGACACAACTGGCGATAAAGTTGTAGATACTTATGGGTACTTCGTTCGACGCAATTTCCCATATACCTTGGCTTGTTACGGTCCCGGAAATTACCCAACAGCCGCCAAACCTTCTTGCACTGCATCTGCCCCACCAGTTTATTTGCCATGGCTCAATTTTACTTATCCTGGGATTGCGCCTGCGCCGTTCGACAATGGTGATTTTCAACCACGCCATAAACCAAATATTGTTCACATTGTTGTGACATCGGTCGATGATTCAGGTTTTTTTAGGTGCGCGGAGCTAGAAAAGCATTCGGATGTTCAGTCTGGTATTGCGATTGTTGGAAATGGATTGCGGCATATCGTTAAAAGAATTACCGTGGTATTTCCTCAGCCCTTTATCCTCGCTCCCCTCATTCATCAAATTCATGTGAATTTGAATAAGTCCAAGGTATTTCAAATGAACGAGTACCTTCTGACAGTTCGGAGCGTTGACAAAGAAAAGTTTACCTTCGATGTACGACAAAAAGATTACAGGCCATGGTCAGATATCCTGTTTGTGAATTGGCATGCTGTGTCTGCTAGAAGACTAGACTGTACACTACGCTCAGCAGTGGTAGAAGTCAATTTTATAGACAATGCAAATCAACAGGTTCTAACTACTTTTATGACTAATCACACGAGCCTGAACTCGCAATTGAGTATATCAGGCGAGGGAAAGCTATCGATCAATGGACCAAAAGGCAAAGTGATAATATCCAAAGGATCAGCTTGGAGGGGCGGTATGACTCCAATGATTCGTGTCGGAAATTCTAAAAGTACACGATGTGACATCTCAAACGTCATCTTTGAAAAAAGTATTAGTGGGTGCATTCTCGTGCAAA
>LT658965.1:0-11190 GCA_900128575.1 Stramenopiles sp. TOSAG41-1 | reverse complement strand
TAATAATATATAATAATAATAATAATAAAATAATACTAATATTCCCCCCCCTTCGCCCCGCGCGCGAGATCCATACTAGTGCACACAAACAGGCGAGGTAAGTAAACTAGAACATGAGACTGAAAACACAGTCTAAGTCTTTTTTTTTGGTAGTCGTAGTGCGGCGAGTAACAACCTGCTGTGGTGAAGACCAGGGTTATAGTTTGCTGTGTCAAAACAAAAAATGCTCTGAACAGACAAGTCCCAGGATTGATGACCCGGTGCTTGCTTGGGCATTCGTGTGAACGAACAGCAACTTAAACTTTTCCACAATTATTATATGGCAAAACTCTTCTTACCTATAACCAAAATGTAAAGACTGCGGGATGAAACTGCTGCTGATGCTGGCTAAGCAGACGAAAACGTCAAAGTTTCTCTACAGCCAAACAGTGCTATTCCAGTGAGTACGCTATGCCCTATAAGTTAGGCACTAGCTGTTGGGTTTTCCACCAGCACACATTAACATTAAGATAAACAAATTAGAGGTTCCATCATTATTTAATTATTGTACTGAATAACATTAATTATGATAGGGGAGTAGCAATTCTAATCTAATAGTAATAAATAAATAAAAAAAAGATAACTGCGTAGTCGTAATGTCGTAATAAAATACTTTCTTCCTTATTATTTCATCACACCGTTAAGAGGCCAATGATGTTTGCATTAGTCTGTGCGACTACTCGTGGCGATCTATGGTTTCCGGCACGCACCTCTGTTGCTCGATTGGCGCGCGGTCCGCGAAGCCTGCCTTGGAGAATGGATGGGAGACCGAATACGGCATCTGCTGGAACACGCCGCAGTAAGGAATTTTCGACCTTCACTGTTGAAAATGATATGAACGATGGTAACAGCACTAGACGCCGACGAAAACGGCCATCAACAGCAGCCTCTTCGTCCACCACCACCCTTTCGACTCAAAAGAAAATGGTAGCAGAAAATGTACGAGACATAGAAGAGCAGCTTGGAGAACTTCAGCGTGTGGGGGCATATGATAAAGCTGGAAAATTGTATGCGCAGCTTACGCAGCTAAAATCCTCTTTCAAAAACAATGAGTCGCTTAAATGGATTGAGCGTCATAAAAGATCACTTAAACGCTTACCCACAAACGAGAGGGCTGTTAGGCGCGCAATAGAAGCCTCGTGGCTCGAGAAAGCTGAAGAGCACAAGGCGCAAATGGATGAATTATGCCGAGAGATGGAAGAACGTCACCAAGCGGAAGTAGTTGTCTTTAAGGAAGCGCTCTTAAAGGAGCAGCGTTCAAAACCACCAAAATTTTCGACCGGTTTGTTGCAGCTCCAGGAAATGGAACAAACGCTCTCGAAGACCCATAAATACGATGCTGCTGTTAAATTAAGAAAAGAGATACAGCGTCAGATGAAGTATGAATTGAGGAAAATAGATCAAAGTGCCTTAGAACGCGCTGACATAAAACTTCAACGTTTGAAGGTACAACACCAGCGAGAATATGACATTCTGCGAAATAAAGCGGAAATGAAACTGGATAGAATGGTTGCTGAACGAGATAAAGAGTTAGAGCATTCAAGTGTTCGCTTTCGAGCAGCGCAACACGAATTAGAGCATGCGCTATCGCTCCAAATTGCATCAAAAAAGAAGGGTGCGTCTGGCATTGCAGATGCTGCTTTAGGAGCTTCGCGTAGGGGTGAAATAACGGCAGCAGCTGCTGCGACGTATGCCTCTCGAGGTAGGCTTGGAAATAAGCAATTCAAAGGTAGTCGAGGTCGACCAACAACAGCACCCGTTGGTGTGGGTCACAGAGGCAAGAAGTTGATGCCTTTGGGTAGAAGTAGTACGCGCCGTCGTCCAGGAACTGCACTTGGTATGGAACGCACTGGTAGCCGTGGTGAATTTGACGGCACCAGAAAACAACGGCGTAGAAGAAAAAAGAAAAAGAAGAAAGTACGCCTCACAGCTAATGGCAGGGTTGTAACTTGTGACTGGTGTAGTCAAGTTGATGGCTACATTGAAAGTCATGGTGGCGTCCAGATACCTGCAGAGGGATCCAGTGGTGGCGTTGGTAAATTCTGCTGCTGGGAATGTGCAAAGTCGTGGAATCAACAGTATACCCCTGTCATGCAGCGCTGGGTTCGCAGCATGTTTATTGATGACGTTGCTGGGTACATGGTAACGTATAGTAAACGAAAGCACGTAGAAAAGAATTTGTCTCAGCGCGGATAATTTTTTTGTTTTCTTTTTGTTTTGAGTGTGTGCGTGTACATTTATTGGATAGAAAGGTGTAGTTTTTTTTTGTAATCGTATGTATATACATTTTTATGTAATAAACAATATATAACTTTGTATCTCTCACAATAATGTATCGCTCGCCTTTTAAAGATCTCGTATTTCTGTGGGAATACACAATATATGTGGTCCAGTACGTTTTTGAAAGCTGCTTTGGCAGGATACTTATTTCCACGTCATGCTGGCGAAATACGAGAATTGCTACATGTGTAAACGGCGATAAAGTTCTTCTATTTCGTTCTTAATCACATAGGATGATAGCGCGGACATAGTACCATTCAGATTCATACCAGTTCGTCCATCATGAATGGATTTTTCTTCTGGATTTAGGCCCAAGTATGAGCACCGTGATTCATCAGTATCCCCTCTATCCCCACGTCCAGGCTTGTTCAAATAATCTTCCAACCGCACCTTAGTTTGTAATACTTTGCACGGAGCATAAGTATTGATCAATTTCTTCTTGTATTTCCTTCCTATTATTATAGAATTCAATTCAATTTTCCCAATTAAATTTGTCAAATCTTTGCCTTGTAGACCATTTGTAATCCACTGCTGTATCTTCTTTTCACAGCATGCTGTGTGGCCCTTTGAAGCCGTGCAAGGTGCGGTAGATGTGTACAAATGAAACTTCAAATTGTTTCCCTGGCGTGACGCATTTACACCGAAAGCAAAAATGTGAGCAAGCATATATTTCTTGAATCCCCTCCTTGTCAGTACTTCAGCGTGTGAGTCTTTCATCAGATAATACGACGTATCATCTTGTTCGTAATTTAAAGATTCTACGATTTGCTTGTTCAAGAAACGAGTGCCCATGCCCCAACTAAGAAGACAACATACTTTTGACGACACATCCTCAACTACAAGACTTGAAACGACCCACTGTCCAATTATACCTTTCAAAAATTTACTATTTTCAGCCAAACACGCCTCTATCGAAAGCCTTGCTATTGCATCAGGAAAATTTGGACTTTCTGATGAGTGCTGAATTACCTTGTTTTTTAAGAAACTGTCTGCATTTGTACTAGAGAAGGAAGAGATGTGTTGTAATGACAATGAATTGTTCTTCAAAACGGTGGCATGGGTTATCAAGATTTCATGTATGTAATGAGTAGGCCACGGATCTGGCAGTGGGCAAGATAACTTCAAATTTATCTTGGATATTGCTTCGTTGCCTTGGAAGTATATATTTGCACCCGGTAATTGGGTTCTTAGCATAACAGCACCGGCGTCTGTGATGTTACAATAGTCCAAGTGAAAAGTTAGCTTCGATACATTTTGCCATTTATTTACATTCGCAAGAATTGCGCAGACACCAATGTCGCCAATTTCATTACCACCCAAATCAATATTGGTTACAGACGGATTATTCTGTAAAATTTCGCCCGCAAAATTTCCCCAAAATTGTCCTTTCACATTGCAGTATACTTCAACGCTTGTGATGGATCTTGCACGCGCAGATTTTGACGACAGTGCTTCGCAAAGAACCCTGGCTCCGAGTGCTCCAATGTTGTTTTTCGCACACCCAAATGTTTTCATGTAGTAATTTTTGCTCTGAATTGCAGATGAACGTTCAAACTGATCCGTATCATTCATTATAAATTTGGACACAATTTCAATGCCAAGATCACCCAATCCTCTTTTGTGTAATCCACGTAAGCTCTTCAGCTCCCCATTTTCTTCGTATCTTAATATTGCGTTGATCGCAATGTACCCTTGAATCTGTTGGAAAATTTCATCCAAAGCAAAATCCATCTCTGAGAGAGCTGGCAGATCGATACGAGTTACATGGCGAGTTTTGGAATGGTTTGCTTTTATATACTTCAGTAATGATGCGTAACCTTCTATCGTATTCTCCCGTAGAGAACTGCTAATTATTGTGTCAACATCCGTGCTGGAGTGGTGTATACACGACTCTAACTCCGCCAAACCCTGGTTTTCCAACGCCTCCACAGCCAAACTCGACATGAACACACCTTCCTAGCTTCGTCAGTCGAAACAATTCGAGTGTGCAGCTTGTCTACTGCCGTTCTCCCGTATGAAACGAAACCCGAATCGGCATAGAACCCAAAAGCGAGCGCCAAAGCCCAACAACAACAAAGCTCCTCTATCATCAGAGAGGAGAGAGGAGTGTTGTAGTGAAGGCCTTGATTAACCCTCAAACTAACCCTGATGATTCCATCGCGTACTTCGTGGTCTACTATGATGAATAGGGAAAGTTGGCAGTGCTGCTGCCATGGTGGACCGGGATCACTTGTTTGAGGGACGCGGCAGCCGAAAAAACGTTAAAAAAAAAAAGAAAGGAATAGTGTAGTGCAACACTTTATTCTTCATTGTGGCTCTTGTTATGGGGACTAGTACGATAATGTGGTAGTAGTAATAGTATTTAGTTGTAATGGAGTAAGCATGGGATGGCAACGGCTGCCCGGGCTCCGAGAGTCTACACCACGGTCGAGCGCAACTGGGCTTTGGTCTTCGACTGAACGGCTTAGAAAATCCTCGAAGTGCTACATCTGCCAGTTTGGAATTGACACTAGATAAATTATCAGTAAAAATGGAGGGTAATACGCTGTTTGCTTCGGCATCTTCAAGTACATTAAATGTCAAAACGCCGCTGCAGAGCTTAAATCCCAAAAGGGTCTTGACCAGTAATGGCAAGCAAAGTGTGGGTAGGCGCAACGGAAAGATATCACCAGCTTTCAAGTACAATTTAGATACCACACCATCAAAAAAAGTTAAACTAAAGCCATTAATGTCATCAAATAAAAAAGACAGGGCTGCCACGGAACAGTTTGGTACGCTGAATACACCCAGCAACCTTAAATTTTCTACTGGAAAGCACAAAAAGTTGTCGTCGAGGAAGAGAAACAGGAAAGCCTTTGGACTCATAAGAGGTCCAAACGACTCTTCGACAAAAATTCAAAGCCATAAAAAGCGCGTACGTAACGTCAAACCATTGAAAAAATCTAATGCAAAACCCTCGTCGTCAAATACAAAGCCATTTTTTAAGCAAGAAAAAATTTTTGTAAACGTGCCCTGCGGACACTTGCAAAATCCAAAGTTTAAAAAGTGTGCAGAAAAAAGATGTTTACATGAATGCTGCAAACGCTACTTTCAGCTTCAAGAAATTTCAATGACAGAAGACGAAAAAAATGAAAATAAAAAATTAAATCATAATGATAAAGGAAATATTCTTAGTAAGGCGAGTGCTTCAAAAAAAAGAATGGCTCCCATCTCAAAAACAAAAACCCCTGTTACAAAATCCAGAAGTCGAGATAATAGAATGCAGGAACAATTTACGGACGAAGAAGACGATGAGCCCCTGATTAACCATAGACCAGCTATTCTCAGTGGCAATAACATTTACTCACAACAAAAAGCCAAATTCGATAAACTGATGGAGGAACACTCAAAACAAGCCAATAGTTTCCAAGTACTACTGGCTTCGCCTGAACATGCAGAGGACCGCGCGGACAAACCGCAGGTAGAAAATGCAAAGAATTTATGGACACAAGTCGATCGCTTTGAAAACGCAGATGAGAGTGTTGAAAGTGTAGATGATCTTAGTGGATGGGAATCAGACGAGCCGCCTCCACCGCCTCCACCAGCAGAAGATCAAAGTGATGATTTGCTTGGGTTAAATGAGTCTATTACAGGCCTTGATAGTACATCCGTGATAATTCCTCCAAAATTAGATTTGAATCCAATGTTCGATCGAGTAATAACCAACGAAAATACTGTGGAAACGCAGGACCAGGAAATATCGAAGTCAGGTCCAAAAAGCATTGACAAACTAGCAAGAATAAAATTGTCAAGTCAAAACTACGCAAAACACTTTGTAAAAAAATTGGAGGCGTCCATCGCAAATGAGGTGGAAATGAAAATGCGCGAAAGTAATGAGATGGATCTAAACGCCTCTAAAGCCAATGGGGGTATTGGCAAGAGTAAACAAATGATGGAAACTGTGGTATCCTCAAACGTATCAAAGAGTCTTGTGTCTGATGATAGTGTAGGGTTTCAAAACCAGGGTGTGACTTTCAAGAAAAAAGAAATCAAAACTACTCCCGCCGCTACTACCACTACAAGGGTAACTAATCAATATTATAGCGCGCCCAGGTCCGCAAAAAAACGAGCTCGTGTAGACTCATCCATCAGTTATTCTGACAACATTTCCATGGAGGAGAATACCTTAGATTCCCGAAAATACTTCAAAATTTCCGCCAAAATGAGGCAAATATCAAAAAAAATAGAAGCTAAAACTAAAATGATGAAACTCCGCAAAGGCTTTTCCCTTTTGATGAGAAACGCACTCAGTGCTACCGGCAAGGGCAAAAGGGTAACTTCAAAGTCTCAGAAGGAAATCGTAAATGAGGAGTTGAAGCGATCAAGCCAAATTGCGGAAATGGTAATGAAAGGCAATTATAACAAGCTGAAGAAAAAGATAGACGAGATGTCAAGACGATTAGAAGAAGAAGAAGAAATAGCAAGACTTGCTGAAAGTCGGCGTATGTCTTTGATGCTTGAGGCTGAGAAAGAAAAGGAAAGGCAGTATCATAGAAATTTTCCCTATCACGAAGATTTCTCTAGACCGCCGCCAGCACCATCGATGCAGTCTCATGTACCCCCACCTCCACCATCGATGCAGTCTCATGTACCCCCACCTCCACCATCGATGACATCATCGACGAAAATAAATAGCAATTCATATAATGAAGCGACAAAAAATAATGATCCAAAGTATTACCAAGAGTACAAGGATAAAACTCAATTTCATGGTGACTCATCGTCTTCACAAAATACTGCGCAACACGTAAAATCAGAGGTACAAGATTCGGGATACAAAGCTGCCATCGAAGCATTCGAGTCAGTATTAGAGACGAATCCGAGGGATGTAAACCACCATACGGCATTAAAAAATTTGAAAACAATTTTGCATATTGATACTGAGAATCATACAGATACAAGGCCAAAAACAAGTATATCCCATCTCAAGAATGTAACAAATCAACAGAGCAGAAGAAAGTATAATACGCCTAAGGAACAATTTGAAGTGCCTCAAGATTTCGATGCACTACTAGAGGCAATGCATATATCATCTGTTCGAAGGAAGGTCATCAAGGAGACAACCGAGCCTGATTTGATTCGATGGAACTTCAGATACTTAGCGTCATCAAATAAAGATGAAGAAAAAATGGAAGAAGAAGAACAGGGAAAAAAAAATAGTGATGATACCACCATTGTTGTATTGCCAGAGGAACAAGACAGAAACAAAGAAAATAAAAAGTAAAAGGCGTGTGTGCAATTTAGTTACACACGAGAAGTATATAAGATATGAAGTTGTTTTATATTTCGTGCGCTTTTAGAAAAACAATATTTTATATTGTGATGTGTGTAATTCAATGTGTGTACGTATGGATTTAGATTTTTTAAAGGTAATTTGCTGTATCCCTGATAACCATATCGTTCCCAACAATCTCTCTCCATTTTGAAATGACCTTATACGTCATACGATTTGAATTATGATACGACACTGCTCCACGATACGCTGTGCGCACTGCCATAATGATGTTTTCATCATTGTCCCCATCAAAATGCCAGTCAACATAATGAAATCCCGTGTACCGGATAGAATCGGCCATATCAAAGCCAGTGTCATCGTGTAAAATAACCTTGTGCTCCATCCAATTTCTCAAATCTTTTGACGAACATAGTGACAAAATGTTCCGTTGGTCTGTGGCGTTCTTGACAGTTTGAGGGTTTGACAATGTGACATAGATCCCAGTCTGGGAATCTCGGTGGATCACAAACTTTGTATGACCACCAGGAAGATCGATTATAGAGTCAAACTCGAATATGTTCTCTGCTTGGTTCAATTTTAATATTATGGCTTTGTTTCCCACATATGGCCTGGTGTTGAAACGTAAAACGTTGTATATACTTTGTCCATCAGGTCCTTCGACCATATTTCCTTCCAAGTACCCTGGAGCCTCTGGCTTTGGTTCCCAGTTGCTGGGAATCCAGCTTTTGTTAAAAGGTAATGGCTCCGTTATTGTCCAGCTACGTTTATCCATTAGATCGGAAGT
Source organism: Stramenopiles sp. TOSAG41-1 (assembly GCA_900128575.1). NCBI lineage: Eukaryota > Stramenopiles sp. TOSAG41-1. Next base: position 2,812 of record LT658965.1, on the reverse strand, counting down.
TGTTTTCGCGTATACGCAGACCGCTTGATAGTCAACGCCCCATCTAAATAACGGCGGTGCAAGTCTCTCCATTGCCCGGTAGATAAAGCCATTTGAAATTAAACTTGGTGTCGGTCCTGTTTCGTAGGAACTATTTCCTTTGATCTCACCGTGCAACACAGTTGTTTCATCCCATGATAAACCGTTGTCCAAAGATTTTGATATCTTTATGGCGGCAGGCCCATCTCGTGAAGTTCCTAGAAGAAAAATTTCTTTTGTGCTCGGATCCACTTGAAATAGATTGCTCCAGTATTGATCCTTCACCCATGCTTGAAAGCTCCAGGTATTGCCATTATCGGTAGATCGATAAACGCTAACGTTCCGCTCAGTTAAAAAGCCAGATCCAAAGCGATCCGCTGACGCAAGCAATACGCCAGACTTCAGTCTCAGAATAGAAGGCGAGCCCAGGAAAATTTGAGGTTTTTCCCAGTGCCAAGCTATTTCTGTAAGTCCTAAGGTTGAGTCTCGCAAAAACGTCGATGACACTATGGCACGAGTAGCAACAAGCAACACTAGTAACGCAACGATTTTGAAATTTTGCATGGGGAGCGCGAACATATTTTCACGTACGCCAGGCTCGAGGTTGGGTGGGCGTCAGGGCGAGGCATGGAGATGTAAGCAGTGCACTTGCTCGTCCACGAACGATCGATCGATCGATCATTCATTAATAATTACCACCACCACAACACCATATTATATTATTAGTCTATTTATTTATTTTTTTTCAATTATTATATTATTGTTGTATTATTTTATCATCATCATCATCCTCCTCTTACTCTCCTCTACTGTGTTGTTTATGTTGTGCGACCCAGAAGGAATGTTATAAAAATCTACACTATCTCATCCATTCATACTAATACGAGAGCAGGCCTAAAAAAAAACCTTAATTTTTTTGTCGAAAAAAAGAAAGGGGCCTTGTGTTGTTGTTGTGTAGAAGAAGAATGATGTGTAATGAAAATCTAAAAAAAAAAATCTTATTTTTTTGTTGATAAAAACATATAGTTTTTTCTTTCCTCTCTCTCTCTCTCTCTCTCTCTCCTCTCTGATGAAACTTCAATAGAAATGAGAGAGCTGCTCTAGATGGCTTCTGGTTGAGCTCCAGTGTCTTCTCTCTTTACCCACTCAACACCTCCTCTATCATTTCATCTTTGCACTAGCTAGAGCTAGCTATTATTATTAGACTATTAACAATATTCTTTTCCATCATCTTTTTTTATTTTTTTATTAAAAATTTGATTATGCACCACCACAGTACTTCTTCTACCTAGCAGACTCGTATTATTACCAGTAGACGGGTACTATTAGAATTATTGTTTATTATGTTGTTATCACAATTAAAATNATCACACAACACTCCACTTTTGCGGAGTACGCTCTCCGAATCACACCGAGAGGGGCGGTTCCACACATACGTACTGCACCAGAAAAGTTAACACAAAGCTTGAGAAAACATAGTAAAAACACACAATCCACAAAACCAAACAAAAACACAGCATTTCAAAGCACTAAACCAGTCATGACTCGCGCACTGTTTCAACGAACTATACAAAAACATAACCAAATGCAGCGAAGCCTGTTCGCACGGTTTGCAGATCCTGCTTTTGTTCGGGAATATGATGATTTCTTCGAGCATTTTTTCGAACATGATGACATTATGAGCGATGATGGCTTTCTTTTTGGTGAAAAATTTAGTAAAGGTAAACGCTCGTTGGATTATGATGCTACCAAGAAGGAACAAGGACGAACAGGCAAGAAGGCCAAAGCTACGTGGAGTTCAAGATCCATTGAAAATGCAAGTGAGCAGCGTGACGGCTCACAAGAGGCCAAAGAGACACAAAGTAAATGTTACAGATATCATTCATCTTCAACCACAGAACAAGGTAAAACAAAAACATACACCAAACGAGTGTTTGAAGATGAAGACGGCCATGGTTATGAAATTGAGGAGAGAATTTTGCCTAGCGGAGAAGCTTTGATTTCCCAAAAAAAACACGAGAATGGTAAAACAGAAGAATCGCATACATTGGTAAATTCTCTTGAAAACAAAAAAGTCAATGCATCGAATGAGTCCGTGGCATTATTTAACAGTAGGTGGGATGATTTAGTATCTAAAGGTAGTCGTGGCAAAATGCTGCAAAATAATGATACCCCTGTGGAAACAAGTGAAAAGTGAAGAATGTTGTGTGCAAATAAATGAGAAAAGAGAATGCTCAACGTATTGGGGTTTTTAGGTGTTTAGAAATTGATAAGAGAGATTTTCTGGTTTTTTCCCCAAAAAATAATTCATACAAGTACCTTGATATAAATGTTCTCGAAGGAAATTCATTTCATTATAAAAATACCTACTTAGGATCTATTTTTTTTATAAAATAATACACACACACATTCTCAAATAATCAAGACTAATTTACGTCCTCATTTTTCCGAGCCATTTTATAAAATAAGCTTTCCTTATTTTCTAACAAGCTTCTAGGTGTATCAAACTCTTTGATACGGCCTTCGTCCATGACAATGATACGGTCGCTGTCCATTATGGTTTCTAGACGATGTGCAATTGTAATTACAGTTTTGTCTCGGAACCGCTCCCGAATCAACTTTTGAATTATGGCGTCCGTTTTTCCGTCGACATTAGAAGTTGCTTCATCGACAAGCAAAATTTTACAAGACTTAACGAGTGCCCGACAAATCACAAGCAACTGCCTTTCGCCATGGCTTAGCTCTCTTCCATCTTCACCCACAAAGAAATCTAAACCATTTCCACAGTTTTCAA
>LT658963.1:0-11202 GCA_900128575.1 Stramenopiles sp. TOSAG41-1 | reverse complement strand
TACTGTTAATACAAATGATATTTTGGTTTTAGGAGAAAAGATTAATGATAGTCTTGTAGTGAGTGAGTGAGTGGTGTTTTAACTTTTCTTATTNATAACTAAATAATACTATTTGCTAGCTGATCGTATTTATTGTTATTACAAAATCAGACTAACACAAGAATTCTTCGGCCTTGGTAGATCAGCTGTGATGAGTCTTATTCTCGTAGTAGTAATTTTATATTCATTTCAATTTGTTGGAGCAATGTTTGACCCATCTGGTTTTTTAAGAGCTAACTGCAGCAATCTTAGTTGACTCACTACGTGCCCTTGGTTTGCAGTTTCTACTTCGCGGTCGATGCAGTTTAGGTCTCGCAACGGGGGTGTATATGCGACGATATGAGAAGGAGGCCCTGTTTTCTTACTGTACATTTTAGGATCCAAATATTGTCGATGTTCGCCCCCGAGTTCTCTAAACTTAAGACTTGTAAAGAATGACTTGCGCAATTCGGAGGCATTTGCATTTTCCTTTGAGTAAATAAATTGATCGCTTTTTGATAACATGGTTCCATGCCCCGACTTAGGGCTTTCTACTTTTGACCCTGCGTCAGATAGCGATGGTGCCAAAAGCACCCTCTGATCATTCCAATTGAAAGCTTTGTCTGTGGTATCCTGGGAAGATAGGTGTTGTTGCGGCATGTCCACAAAACACGAAGTAAACGCGGTTTCCTGCAAAGCAACGCACGCACTTGTATTCAGGGGCTGAGGTAATGCATTTGAAGACTTAAACGGGCTATGCTCGTGAGGCAATGGGGCATTCAAGCCCTTAGGGATGCCTTCACGAATAATAATTCTTTCCTGCGACTTTAAACGATATATTCTATCCGCACCAATTGCATCCTGAAACTTATTTCTCCCTATTTTTCTTGAGTTGAGGTTGGCTTTAGCGTCATTGTTACTGTACAGCGGGTCATATTTTCTTATAGGATAGACTATGTTTGATAGTCGCGAAGACTTGGATATAAATGTACGTTGTGCTATCACATGCCTTCGTCTATATTTCCTTCCTCCACTATTCGGCTTCTTAAAAGCATCTCTGTAATCATTGATAGGTTTTAAGGCTGGTTTCACTTTAAGTCTTGCATCGGTGTGCTTCGTAGAACTGCTGGCACTGGTCGACGTAGACTGGGGTTCACCAAAAAGACATGATGGAGGCCATAAATGCTGTCTCCTGTGGCAGGCAAGACCTTTTGCGGTTGCCATTGTTTGCCTTTGATCATCGATGAGCACTGAAATACGCTTGCACCGTGGTTTGCACATTTTTTCATAGCAGTGTTTCGTACTTTGTTCAGCGCAACAAAACCTACAGCTAGCATCGCTGCCTGTCGACAAAGTTGGCTCTGTAGACATAATGTGTTGCAACGGTAGTAATAAAGCGAGATATTTCTCAATTTCTTTCTCCCTATGGTTTGCAGTTTGTGTTGGCAATGTCCAGTCTCGTAGTTCACAAGTGCGTGGGTCCCTTCTAAAAATAAAACGCCCAAACATTATTATATATTTATTGTTGTGTTGTTGTGTTAGTTGTATAGGTGGTAGTAGCCTAATAGTAAAATTTTGTACCCCTTCTTGTCTCTCCTTCGTTTTACCATTCACACCCACAGCAGCCCATTACTATTGACGTACCATGTGCGTAATAAGAGAAAGACATCGCGTGAAGTGAAAAATTGAAAACTTGACCTAGGATAATCTGTATCCTACCAAGTAAGAATGAAGGGTAATGTCTTTCAAATGGTGTGATGAGTAAACGAACGGTGAGATGACCTCCAAGTAAGATTTAAACCTTAAATTTTAACACTGTCTCAAAAATCTAAACTATCTATACTACTACTATAACTAGCTGCTAGCAAGTATTATTATATTATTATTATTATATTATTATTAGTCTATTATTATATTGGTGAAAAAAATATTTTTAGAGAGGAGAACACAATAACAACGCGAATAAACAGAAACCATCAACCTCTATCGCCACGGAATGTCGCCATTGAACATTGCCATAATCAGCTATTTCACCATTACCTTGCAAGTCGCTTAACGATACCTACCACAGCAAATTGCGCTCGATCCACACCAACACGATGCTGCCCTTACGCATACTGCTTGCAGGTATTGAGGTGAGTATATTTACCCTCGTATATTATGCAATGACAAGAGATGTTGGAATCTCCTCTTCCTTTACTTGGCACCCAATACTGATGACCTTTGGATTTGCGGTGTGCATGAATGAAGGCATGATAATGTACTACTACGGTGACATTCAGAATGTATCTAGGCACGATAGTCGCAAGAAACACGGAGTCTTGCAACTTTTGGCTCTTCTATCTATAATAGGGGGCTATGTTGCGATTTTCCTTGCACATCGAGGCAAAAGCCAGTTTGGTGCTGGTGCATCAACAATAAAACAAGTACACGTATGGTTAGGTTACGCCCTCATTATACTCACGCTTTTTCAAGCAATCGTAGGTTTGAACAAATACATAAAAAAATCAAGTTCTGGCAAGTCTATCGCTAAATGGCATGGGTACTTGGGGCTTGGTATATACTTGCTTGGCCAGACGAATATTTTCATCGCTGCACTGTTTTGGGGAACAGCATCATGGAATAAGCCGATGGCATTGGGCTGCACACTCGCATCCACGGCAGCCTTGATGTATCTGCGTTTTTATTCAATGAAAGTTAAAGGCGAGAAAAGCGATAGGTTGTTGGGATCAAAAGGCCAAACAGGCGAACCAACATACCAAGGCGTTTGAGTACTTTATCGATACACTGTGGAAAGGGCCATCGGGTAATATAGAGGATGCCTAAATGTAGATGCCCCGTCACCTCTGTAAAATCCAGTATTAAAATAAAGTGCGTATGTGTGTGACTAAAATGAAATTTATATGTTATCTTAAAATATTTGTATAACATCTGACTCCATCCAATACCACATTACCCGCACTTTGAATGTAAATACCGGTATGCATCTAATTTTATTGCGCCGCTTGGATGGGCAATGGAGTCTAAACCAACGGTTGCTGCATGCCGCTTGCACTCCTTCGCCGCATTTTGTGTGGTGTATTTCGGTTTAAAAACGCACGAATCAAGCCAATGACACTTGCACCAATGATAAAGGAAATTGCAAAATTCGCCCAATGTATAATTTCAGTTGACAAAGGCATCGTTTTTACAGGCCATAGCTTTTGTGGGTGTGTTTGTTGTCGCACGATGCCGGCAAGTGCCCAGCAAGAAACGAAAGCGTAACACACATCTGCACGTGTNAGCTGCAGATACAAGTTGATCACCATGACGACTGCAATGACCATAACGCCAAANTCAGGNGGAGGNGTCCACCCNTTATTTCTACCNAGCACACCAATNCCTAATGTTGTTGCCACAACGAGCCAGGCCATTTGGAAACCAAAAGGGGCGTAAGTAAACAATTTGCGTTTGAGACCGACTGGGTTGCCGCTTTCGTCAACTTGGGAAAACCAATCCACTTCCAAGTGTTGGTATGCCTTCACGATGCAATACAGGTAGGCAAAAATGACGGCTTGGCTAAGCCACCACAATGAAAAGGAAAACAAGATAAGCCACGTACCATTCAGAATAAATGCAAAAGTAACGTACGGCCTAACATTGTCGAAAACTGCTAGCTCAAACCCACCTCCGCGAGACTCTGGCAAAGCTTGATACACAGTGAAGAACAACTCAAACAAGTAGATTATTCCCCATATGCTGAACGTAAGTCCATCCGGTGTCAAATATGTAGGGTTATGATCGCTTTGCTGCGAATTATTTTTGCAGATAGGTTTTTCGCCTACGCCGCAAATCGCGTTTGATAGTACGTTGAACACAATCATGTATATGAAGGAAAATACAAGCAAAATCGCTTCGTATTTGTTGTTCCGGCTGAAGCCTAGGATCGACGTGAACTCATACTGCCTCTGTTTGTCTTCGACGAGCACATTTTTCGTTGTGGTTCCATACGCAGCCGCCATCATTTGCGTTTATGTAAGTATGTATGTGTGTGTCTTCTAGCTTTACTTTGGTTAATTTATGGTCTCAAGAGATTTGTGCAGGGGAGGTTGCAAGAAACATGCAAGCCACGCTTCTTCATCTTTTGGGTTAGTGTTCTATCAGTGTTCTATCTTGCTGGTAGTTATGAAGTGATGACGCCACTGCATACGCAAGGGGCCAAGAAGTCCTAGGTCATACTTATGCTTGCCACACTACTGAGGGCAGCACGTGGTAATCGCGAAAAAATATTATTTTATGTTGAAGTTAAAAGTACTGAGTACCACAAAACAACAACGAGATTCCTTTAGAACTCTCTACTACTACTTATTACTACAACAATAACTTAAACTACATTCTATACACACAAAAACTAGTATTACCCGTGCTACTATAACACTACTCTCTCCTCTGACCACATCCTTCCTGGGCACCTTAGCCCCAATTGCTTGTCTTGAAATTCGTGCGCTTGAAATTTACCCTGTCTTCCCCCTCGCTGGTATCGCTAGAAAATCCACTATCATCACCACTGCTGCTCCAGTCGCTTCCTAATGCTTCTCGTCTCTCTCTTCTACGTTTTTTTCTCGCAATTTTTTGCAGTTTATGACTAATGTGAGACGCATCAAGGTCATTGATTTTGTTTGCATTTCGAATCTCCAATATTTCTTGCACATTTAACCCATGCGAAGCAGCCGCTTCTTCGACGACAAGATGGTGGTTCATTCCGATCAAAATTGCATCGAAACTTGGAGGAGCTACGCTGCGCAAGCTTGCTCTCCTGGCATGGCGCCTTTTGACTACTTGCCTATACAGCAGTCTTTTCTCTCTCAAGATTCTTAATCTTCGCCATTCGGGAACAGCAAGGTGCCATCTCCGAATCAGCTCCTTTATATATGCTAGGGTTCTTTTCCTACACAACTTACACTTTCCAAGGAATCCCCGAACTATCCGATTTATCAGACGAGCAGCTTGTATTTTTTCCAGGTACATTGCTCGTGCAAGGTATTGCCGCGACAGCGATTGGATAACAGATGCTGAGTAATTGGCTTTTGATCTCCATTTATTCAAATTTTTTAGCATATTCCAATAAACAAAACATTGCTTTTTAATTTTTCGTACTAACCGTTTCCTGTTCTGCATATACTTCCGTATTTTCCGAAATGCGACGAATAATCTAGCTTTTTCTTCACGAAGTTTATCCCACCCAGAAAAATACCACCATTTTGTAAAGGCTCCTTTGATTATTTTACTCCTATATGACCCGGTTGACCATAACAAATGCACTCGTAAAGCATGAATTGCCCTAGACACGACCCGCCATGATCTCAGTACGTTACCCATCAAGCGTCTTTTAGATTCAATATAAGCATAATCTCGCCATGAATTGAAAGCCCAGCCACCACGCGCCGTAAAAGCCACTCTTCTAAATATACGAAGTGATCTTTGGACTTTAATGTAACTCAGTCGTGCTATATAACCTCGAGCTGAAGCTTGGATTATTATTGCACGTTGAAATAGGCCTTCCAAAAGTGCGTTCCAAAGCTTGATTTGAATGGTTGTGGCAATGCGAGTTGACTTGAAGAGTAAATAAGATGGAGAGGGTGGTGAGATTACATTGATGAGATCGTACACAAAGAAGAAACAAAACGACTTAATAATAAATAAAAAAAACAAAAAAAAAGAAAACACAACAACAACTCCAACACATTTGTCATTGTGTGTCGTTACTGCTGTTGAACATTGTGTGAGTCATGATGATAGGTATTATGCAATGGAAATTTATTCAGGGTTTAAAGTAGATTTAGGGTTAGACCGTAGTAAGTACTATATACTATACGTCTTTTTTCTCGAAGGCTGCCATTCATTTTTTTGCATTCATCATCATCATGGTAATGGTTCATGATGCATTTTTTTTTAATTTTTATTATTATTATTGGTTTCTTCCAAAAAAACATATTATTATTATGACTAGCACTAGCCGCCTATTATTTATTTCATATTTTATTTTTAATAATATATTGCTATTAGACGACTAGTATATAATACGAGTACGACTCCTCCATTTTCTTCTCTGGCACCTTGGTGCCGCTGCTCTATCTTCGTGAAAGTGGTGAGATGTTAATCTCCCTATCGCCGATAAAAATCACTCACGCGGTTTATGCGACCATGAAGCTGATTTTAAGTCTGCAGCCGGGAAATAAACTACAAATACCCTTAGAAATACCAGAGGATGAAGTTCAAAGTATGACGGTCGCCGACCTGAAAGAAAAAATTATGAGTTTCAATAAAACGAAGAAAATTGAAGAACTGCANGTTGTATATAAATCCCAGATTCTGGATGATAGTGATGCGTTTTCCAATTACAACATCACCGATGGGGAAACATTGAAATTCTTGTTTGCACCGATTCTTAAAGGGGCTGATTGAAAAGGTATTTGATGGTTTTCGTGGCAAAAATTTACACAAGTGTATGCATACAGATACATTCAAAAAAGGTATTTGACGGTTTTCGTGGCAAAAATTTACACAAGTTTATGCATATAGATACATTCAAATAAGGTGATTATTTTTACCTTGGTGATTCGTAATAAATTCTTGGTAAAAATATCCCAGCTGCAAGAATATCTGGGAGATAAAAAACTTATACTGCGTGATATTTGATATGACCGTAACTTTCGCTCCACTCAAAAAATTTCAATATTGATTGAAGAACATCTTTTTCCCCTTTTATCAAGTTGCCTTGCTCAAAGAGTTTGACATACAATTCTTTGTAGTGAACGTGTTCATTTTCGCCTTCAATGATATTTTCAACTAAATTTCCACCCCATTTGCATGACTTAATTTCTTCACCCATGTCAGATATCCCTAAGCAAAGATTTTTTGCGGTCATTGGCACCAGATCAAGATCAGTGTGCTCCCTGCATAGCGTCTTCACTACGTTCGTAAATTCCAATTCCTCAGTGCTAGCAACCAAAACTTGCCTCGACGATACATCGTTGTCGGATTGATCCTTCAACTGACTTGCTTGCTTGCCTGCATTAGACTTTTCTCGGGCATTAACCCTTGTCTTATTTTTACGACGGCTGCCATTAAATCCCTGTGTGGACCGCGACTTTAAAACTTTGGCTTTACCATCACCTTTATGACCATTCTTCGAACAGTTTTTTTGACCACTCTTATCACTACTACTCTGTTTCCCTCGCTTAACTTCCGTCAATATTATGTATAATTTAATTTTATGTAATTCCATGAAATCATAAACTTGATTCAAAAAGGCGCTATCATCATATAGAATGTCGACTACGTTTTGAATACCTTCATATCCTTCGATTTCTTTTTGGGTATAACCAACTTTCGGGTAACGCTTGCCTGTGTTGGGACTTTTAATGGGGATTGCAAATTCAGCAATTTGCAGCGGAATCGATGATATCCCAAACTTTCTAACGTGGTCATGAATTTTAAAGTTACATCTAATCTTATCGTATATTGATAGATTAGACCAAAATTTATAGGACTGCATAATCGATTGCATTTGATCCAAGGTAATGGCCGGCTGGTAATTGAACTTGTTGATGAAGTAACCCGCCATCTTTATGTCTATGTGATTTCTTCCATGCGGGACTAATTGCTGATCTAAATTTGAAGTCTGGTATATAATTGTATTGAATAACAACTTAGATGTCACTTTTTGAGTCTCGAGTGGATCCAATGGGTTGCTGTAATACTGCGAAAAGAACATTTCTTCGTGAGCTACATACATTTCAGCAAGGAGAGAGCAAGTACAGAGAACATTTTCATCGATGATTCGTAAATTTTCGTGCACACTAGATTCATACGATCCAGAATCTTTATGACAGTCAATAATCGAGTAAACATATGGCTCAAAAAAATGCAGTTCCGGGGCAAGCTTGGAGTGATTGCATAAGTTTACACGACCAATATCAAGACAGTCAAGCGGTATAGCTATTAGTTCGTCGATAAAGATCAAATCGCTTTGGAAAATATTTACAGAACGCAATAAATCGCGTGCAACGCCATTGATTTCAAAATCAACAGACTTTATAGGCAAGACAGGAAACACATGGCGATGACCCTCTTTTCGTATTAGCTTGTAGTAAGTGGATGCCAGATAATATGCACGAAGAAGTGTTGACACTATACAGTCAAGATCTCCGTTTGGACCCCCAAACACAAAGTCTGCCAATATTTTGCTGCCACTACTTTTGCTGCCAACTGCCGAAGCAATCCTAGTTAGCTTCTTCCTGCAATCGTCAATATATTCATGAAATGTCAGCATCCCACTCCTTGCGGATCGGCGAATAAACGACCACAAAATTCCTTTCTCCAACGTGTCCAAAACAAGTGGTCTGGAAAAGCACTGCCATCAACATACAAACTATAGATGATGTATAATAATGTCTATTTTCTCTCTACCATATAAGTCGTTATTGTTGTTGTTATTTTTTATTAAAATATAAAGAAGTATGATGAATGAAATGAAAGTAGTATAAGTATAAGTAGAAGAAGAAGAAGAAGAAAAAAAGCTGCGTACTTTAATAACTTATACTGCTGCTGGTCCGCTGGTGAGTCTTCTTATAAGTTATTAGTGTAAAAAAAACCCAGCTATAAAAAACCTTAAAAAATATTTAAAATTATTTATTAGTATCGTATTAACCCTATTTATATTTATTATACTAGCATATTATACCAAGTTAGGTTAGGTATTATTGATTATAATAGCAACAAATAAGCAAACAAAAACAAACCCCCAGGACGACGAACATGATGATGTGAAGAAACACACAACACATTTATTTTCATTAACATTGGTCTCTGTGTAGGTGGTGAATGAGGATCATACCGCATGGAGTTGCAAGACACATTGTTTGATTTGGCAAGACTGTAATTCAATACCTTTATTAAATTTCTTCATGACAATCACTAGTATGTAAAGCATGTACGCCGAGCAGAAATCGTACGAGCCTCTCGATACTGAGACATCTCAGCAAGGACGGCGCCTTCGTTTTGGTNACCTCACTCCANTACTTANGGCTTGNCTTATGTTTATANTTTTTGTCGCTGTAAGTATAGCTAGCTCGACAAGCGGTCACACCAATTCTTGTGGCTCTATTATTTTTCTGTTTCGAGATGCGGGGGAGTATTATTCATTATTACCGCTTCTTGAATATTTTAGGTTGCATAGTTACTCCGTGCTTGGGATAGTTATCGACGGGGGTACAGCCCCTCCAGGTGCAACTCAGAACAATCAAGACGTGGTCTTACTGTCCAAGTTCATCCCAGAGGCCGGAAAGGGTCTCGTTCGCAACGAAACTTTTAAAGACGGTAAGCGGCTTGCTCAACTACTCGCCCGAGATCAACGCTTGGGACAAGACGGCGGTTTCGGTAAGTGCATCTGTATCTCAGGCTTGGTTTCTCAAAGTCAAATAGATATTATTCGCGCCTTCAAAAGATCNTTNGTCAANATTGAAACTATCGGGTACAGTGANGGATTTAATAACTGGGNAAACAACACGTGGGCGGACAGAGCAATGAANACTGNTATTGAAGGTAGCAGCATATTTGATCGGCTATGGCTGAACGCAAAAAGTATCAAGGATGAAGCTCGAACTTCTCTCCAAAAAATCAAAACTACAAAAAAATTGAGGATTCAAGTGGTGGGAGACGCATCGTTTTTGCAATGGCAAAGCGCTACTTTAGAGAACGCCTCGTATTATAGAGAGGTACGGGATTATATGTATAGATCCAAGACACAAGGAAGTGCGAACTGTTTTGGCGTTCTGTATTTTGGTGGATATGGAGAAGGGTACTATGAATCTGTGGAAATTTTTGCAAATNCAGTTCGAAATATAAGTGATCATCAGCATGCACGCGTCGCCACAGNTTACGATACCACAAANTTCTGTTTCGCCTTTGTAGCNCATCCTGGCATTTCCTTCAATACTAAGAAGGAAGAACGNATTTTTAAAANCGTTGGTGCGTCTGTNAAGATACTGTCAAGGTCAANGTANCCTACACCNTTATATGCAAAAGCCAGCAATGCAACATTATCGCAAGGAAGTTCTTGTGGTCCCCAAAGTGTAAGCATTGGAATCCCAAGCCTTTTTACTCAGTCTTCAAACAATATTTTTCAATCATCGGGATATATACCCGTCGCGCCAAACGCTACATCACTAGAGAAATGGTTAATTAAGATGCGGCTGACAAGCGGCAAGCTACCAGGAAACTTGAATGGCTCAAACCCAGGGCTTGCGATTTTGAATAGGCTTGGCATTCCACAAAATCCACTAGAGCGTTGCATTGAGGATATAGTATAGGATCCCCTGGGTCGGAAGCATGGAAAATATATTTTCATATCTCTTGCAATCATTAGCGAGCTTAAAAATATGATTAAATTTAAGTAATTGTAAAGCTGAAAACATTTTGCACAACGAAGCATACAAAACATCATGGATACTGCAATCATTTGTCTTTCTTGCTTTTTTTGGACTTTTTCTCTTTCTTGTCCTTTTTCTTCTTCTTCTTCTTCACTTGTTTATCACTCGATCGTTTGTCAGCACCAGGTGACGCCACATCACTCATATCGCCACTTACAAATTTCGAAATATCACGCTGGCCGTTCTTAGCACCGATACCATTGATAGATTGTTTTTCCAGGAGCCTTTTCTTTAAGGCCTCTAGCTCTGACGAGGAAGCGTTGGAAGATGTTTTGCGTTTTTTAGAAACAGAATCCTTTCGTTTTTTCTCAGAAGGTGCAATAAAGTCTGCTTCGCGGGCCCGTTTCTTCTTCTGCGAGTTTTCGAACGCTCTGNTNTTTTTNTCCTCTAATTTTCTTGCCTTNCGTTGTGCTTCATTTAAAAAATANTCTCCAGAATCGAGCTCACGATCGATTTTTCTAGGCTGCTGCGATGGTGGAAATGGTGTGTAGGAGCTTCTGCTCGTGTCCCTNATTTTGTGAGGCTTTCTTGTNGCGGAAGCTTTCTTACGAAAGTTCGGTAAAAAACGATCCCAGCTCTCTTTTTGCAATTTTGGATCNTTTGCAAGCTCTTTCTTNATCATGAGAGTTTTGATATTATAAATTGGATGTATATTGTTCATGCAGTCCTCAACAACCTTACGAACGTCTTTCAAACCTTGAAACGATCCCAT
>LT658962.1:0-11213 GCA_900128575.1 Stramenopiles sp. TOSAG41-1 | reverse complement strand
TTTATCCGCTCTTGCCAAAGCCATGCTTAATTTGAAATCTTCCAGACGTTCTTTCGCGTTTGCTCGTTCTTCTTCCTGCAGTTGCTCCTTCTTCTTGAGTCTTTTCACTTGCAACTTTTTTTCATACTTTAAATCGATATCTGAACCTTGGTAGCTTATGTCCAAAATATCAACCCCAATATGCTTTGCGCACTGAAAAAGCGATTTGTACACGTTAGAAATCGCTGGTAGTTTGTTGGTTTCGCTTGTTTTCTTCTGTTTTGCCATCTTGGCAGTGCTAAATACACAAGTAGCATGGAGCAGTTCGACATAATTTTTGTGAACAGCGTAGTTGGTCACATCGTTGGCAAGAGCATTTATAAGGACCTGCAATGGTTTCTGTGGGTTTTTCAAGAGCATCGAAACGTCCGAAATTTTCCATGTAAGTGATAGACTCAAGTTCAGTGCGTAATTGTCTTTCGACTTGAAGGATTTTGTGATCACGTTGTTCCGCTCCATTAACGATATCTTCACATTTCTCTCTACACCATGTTGAAAAGTTTTTAATGTTTGGTTTACAGCTGGAAAGAAGTTAAGCGGTCCACGTTTGATGGATTCTGTCAATGTGTTGACGGATCCCTTTCCTTTCTCGTTCGTGTATACGACAATGGCCTCGTGCTTACCCACGTTGACTGCCTCCTTGACAGAAATTTTGGAGTGGAGAAGGTGGTCCTTGAAAATACTAGTTGGCCCTTTAATATTCTCAGTATGCCCGTCCTTAAACTCGATGCGAAGATATTGAGACTCATTTGCAGTAAATCTGGTGCAAAATCGTATCGTAGAGAACCATAGACGGACGAGCTTTGGTCCCTCAATCTTTTTGCAACGTCCACTTCGTCTCCATATCATGGCGCATTCGCCACGCTTAATCGTACGCTTGCCAAAGTAAACTCTTCGTTGGTATTTTCCATCTCGAAAGGTAAATCCCATAAATATGCTTTGCTAAGCTCGTGATATAGCTTTAAAATTGTTTTGAGCGTCGGTGTTTTCGCGTAGTAGTGCTGGTTTTGTTCTCTGTGAATATTGGTAACATGGGACGCTTTGCGTTGGTAGGTGGCCTTGCCTTGTTGTTGGTGGTACGTAAAATAAAAAAAAGGAATAAAAAAATGTAATATGGTGTGGTGCGTTATTTATATACTAATTTTTCAATGGGCAAAGAATGCACAAAAAATCCGCCGAGGTCATTTTTTAACAACCTACGACCTATACGTACTAACTCAGACTACAAATTACATACTTGGGATAACTGTAATTACTTTCCTATTCGTAGAGCCGTACTATGGTCCTATCAAAATGGGCAGGCAAAGCGTATCCTTTCGCTTAGAAGATTTTTTCTTTTTTTCTCTTCTTCTTCATTCACTTCATGTGTATTTTACAACCACCAACAAAGAAACAACTTCAATGTACCAGACATGATGATAAAATAGTCGTCTCTCCTACTCTTCCTTTTCTTCTTCTTCTATATATATGCTGGGCATGCATCATCATATCAGGGAAAAAATATCCAGCGCGCTCTTGGGCCATTGCTTCCACGACACCCGCATCCGGCTCTGCGCAGCAGCATATTTCGTGCACCTACGAATTTGTACATCTGGGGACCGAAAGGAGCTTCGACACAAATACCTGAAAATGATTGCGCCGCGATTTTCAGCAAAGCTTTTTTTGCTGTTGCAGACGCTGCTTGTATGTTTTGCAGTTGTTTCAGCAAAAATTAATATACCTCGAGCGTGTACTGGAGAGCACGCAGACTACAGGTTCTGCGATCCGAAGCTGAGTATGGACGAACGTGTTAAAGATTTGATATCGAGGCTTAATGACTCTGAGAAACCATATTTGCTGACTGCAAGAGAGTCACCAAAAGGATCCATTCCGAGACTTGGAATACCGGAATACGATTGGGGTGGAAACTGCATCCACGGTGTTCAATCTCGGTGTGGCAGCAACTTCACCAGGTGTCCAACTTCGTTTCCTGACCCTGTGTTTTTGGGTGCCACGTTCAACCAAAGTATATGGAAGGGTATGGGGACAGTTATTGGCTTAGAGCTACGCTCTTTATGGCTGCAAAATGTTGGGGAAGACCACCAAAGCAATTTACCGCATATCGGACTGGACTGCTGGTCACCGAACATTAACATTGTGCGCGACGCCAGGTGGGGCCGTAACCTAGAAACTCCGGGCGAGGACCCGCTCCTCAACGGACTTTACGGCGCATACTACACGATTGGTTTGCAAAATGGGACAGATCCAAGATTTTCAGATCCAAGATTTTTGCAAGCAGTCGTGACGTTGAAGCATTATGATGCAAATAGTCTCGAGGGTACGTGGGATAAAGATGGAAAGTATGATCTGGAGAACGGAACGTTGACTCGTCACACATTTAACGCAGTCATTTCCAGATACGACTTAGCGTCCACCTACTTACGCGCATTTCGGCGTTCTGTGGTACAAGGTGGAGCCAAAGGAGTGATGTGCTCGTACAACGAAGTGAATGGGAAGCCATCTTGCGCAAATTCGCTATTGTTGAAGGATTTACTGCGAGATACATGGCGCTTCGATGGCTATGTTACCTCGGACAGTGGCGCTGTACAAGATATCACTGACAACCATCACTACTGCAATAATCTCACATGTGCCGTCGGCGCCGCATTGTCGAGCGGCTGTGATGTAGAAAGTGCAGACTGGCCCAAGGATCATCCCTGGGGAACTGGCTCACCTTATATTAAGTATTCTGGAGATGCAATCAAGGACAACTTGATGACAAAGGAGGATCTTGACACGGCGGTGTATAACGCATTGATGATACGCTTTCGACTTGGGCTATTCGACCCTGTTGAAGATCAACCATACTGGCACGTTGATCCCAATGTTGTGCGTTCTGAAGCAAACACTGAGCTTGCTAAAGATTCTACACTTCAAGGATTTGTCTTACTACAGAATGGAAATGACGCCTCTGGCCCAGTTTTGCCATTTGACACTTCCTTATCCACAGCTGTCATCGGCCCACTTGCAAAGGCACAGGGTGATCTCCTAGGTAATTATTTGGGACAAATATGCCCAGGTACTGATAGTGCAGACGTTTCCTGCGTGACTTCACCCTATGATGGAATTAAGGCTTTGGCTGGAAGTGATGTTTCTTTTGCAGCTGGCCTAGAAAACATAAAGAGCACGGACAAGAGTGGATTTGCCGAGGCTGTACAAGTCGCAAGCGATGCGAAGCAAGTCATTTTGTTCCTTGGATTGGATGGTAGCATTGAGCGCGAAGGACAAGACCGCGGTGAGATTACGCTGCCAGGCGCACAAAACGAGCTGGCTAAAGCAATTGTTGCAGCAAATCCAAAAACTGTTGTTGTTCTTATCAATGGAGGGATGGTAGCCATTGATGACCTGAAGGCGCAGGATCATATTGCAATAGTCGAAGCGTTTTATCCTGGATTTTACGGCGCAGATGCGTTGGCGGAAACTGTATTTGGTTTTTCTAACCGTTGGGGTAAATTGCCCGCAACGATATACGACAGTACGTATACGTCAAGGTACAATATGCTGGACTTCAATATGGCACCACATGGGGACCAACCAGGAAGAACATATCGATATGGAGGTGGCGTCGACGGCGTGTTATATCCTTTTGGGTATGGATTAAGTTACACGGAATTTCAGTTGAAGGAGGCGCAAGGGCAGGAGCGAAACATTGTGATTGAAACTAGTACTAGCATTGAAACAGTAAATTTCTCTGTTAAAAATATGGGTTCACGGGACGGTGACACTGTCGTTATGGGCTTTTTTACACCAGACAAATTTTCGACCTCCGAGGATGAATTGGCCCTTGCATTGAAATATGAGCTATTCACCTTCGAACGGGTATCGTTGAAGGCTGGCGAAACCATCGATATGAGGTATGGCATTGAAGCAGAGACGCTCATGGTATACGATAAAAACGGCGACGGTGTCGTGATACCAGGGGAATACACAATAACAATCACTGAAGGTGGAATCAATGACCCAAAAGCCTTGAAGATCCACGTCACTGTCTCTGGCACCGAAAAAAAAATTGTTCAGCCCTTCTTGAACAAGTAAATTGTCTCTTGGTTGGCGAGTAACCTTCTATAATAAAAACATAACCAGCTTCATTTATTATAAGTGAGATTCTTCAGTCTATCAATGACGATCGTAATAATATCGTAGTAGCATAGAGGTAAACTTTCAACTACGCAATTCCATACTTGGTACCTCATAAGGAGAAGAACCGCGATCGAAGAAGAAGAAAGATGATTCCGTTCCCTCGTATCCATAGTGTAATACAATAGGTTGGTCATTACTCATAGCCCACTGATAATAAGAATAAAAAAAGTAGCACTGTAACAATAAAAAAAATGAGAGAAATGAAGACGACGGAGAGGAGGAGGTATAAGATGTTGTTGTCGTAACAACTACTTTTATTGGGGAAGAATGGCAAAGGCCAATACCTCACGACTCGGCGGGACTACCCGTGGCGAAGACGGTAATCAACGCTATCTTTCTAGAGGCTGTATGCCACAGTAGGGGCAATTAGCCAAATGTCAGGATGCTGCAGGATGACGTGTGCGTCGTTAACATGGATGGCTCTTGGTGTATTTTTTGGACAAGTCCTGTTGTTGAGGTATAAAATAAACTCCTTCGTTCCAGACAAAAGTCTGATGCTGGGAGACTTTGGTGGAATGAGGATCAACCCGATCTCACACGCAGGCCATAAAATTGTAAATCATTACAGTAAAGACAAAAGTGTTGATCTTCAAAACGCTGTCTTTAATGTTCCCTCGAAAACAAATGTAACAGAAGCAGAGAATACACTGGAGCTCACACGACACTTTGGAAAAAATGTAAACCACAAAGTAGTACGAAGCAAACGAAGGGACAAAAAACCAACATCCTTTTTGCATTCAGAATTTAGCCGTATTACAACGTATGGCAAACAACGACACAAAGTGCTTATCATGGTGTTATCAAGGAGAGAAAAAATTGTAGATCATTTGGAAAGTTTGCCAGGAAATTGGTTTCGCGAGGTGGATGCGTTTGCCGACATAATTTATGTTGTGGGTGGCAAGGCAGTTCAAGCAGAAACGACCATGCACCGTCTGGTCTTGGATGAAGATGGAACGCTACAAGTTGGTGTGCTGACTCTAGGGCAAGCTTCAGATGTTGAGTATCCACCACTAACGAAAACAACAATGGCGTATGAGTTTTTTTCAACGAGGTATGAATATGATTTCGTTCTGAAGTGCGATGACGACACATATATTCATCCTTCCCGCCTACACACTTTGTTGTCTGGTCGAAACCCGAAGGATGTTTTGTACATGGGGCGTCCATTGCATCACTGTGGATGTATCAAATCAGGTTTTGACCAAAAGAAGGACAAGTGCAAGAAAGAGCTAGGTGTGCATTACTGCAGCGGCGCGGCGTATGTCTTGAGTTCAGCCACGTTGGAAAAAATGGCACCGTATTGGCGCTCGTGTAGGAACCTGACGAATTTAGCCTCGGAGCACAACTTCCAGTGTAAAAGCAGCGACTCGACTGTTGGGTGGTGCCTAAATCAAGCAGGAATATATCCTAGTCGGGCCATTGATGATAACTCTCGCACACAATTTCCAGAAGCTGGTAATTCATATGCCTGGCCAGATGCTAAATCAGGCTATAAACGTAAGGTCAGAACGTTGTTCTGCCAAGAATTACACATGGATGGGGGTGTCAACAACAGGGGCGTTGCAGGAAGGCCATATTTGTACCCCAAAAAAGATATAAATCTTTGTGTATTGTATCACCCTCTCAAGCGCAAGGAGCATTTTCGTTATGTACGATACGCAATCACTCACAATTTGGAGAAACCAGCATACAGTCGTTCGTCCACGAATAAGAACAGTAGAGATTTAGTTGTAGACAGGGGAGACACTAGTGAAAATGCTCAAGAGACCTGCGAGCTGGCAATAGGAATTTTATGCCGTGCCAGTGCATTTAGGGCAAGATATGCAATCCGTTCGACTTGGGGTGAAATGGCGAAGGCTATACGTTCGGTGAGGGTCTACTTTTTGTTAGGGCATACAGATGTATCACCACATGTAGAAAAAGAATTGGTAGCTGAAAACACAACTTATAAGGATTTAGTACTTCTGAACATGACAGATTCATATCGCAATTTATTCCAGAAATCATACAAATGGTTCGAACACGCTAGCACCTACACAACATGCAATTACATTTTTAAAACTGACGATGATGGATATGTTAGGGTCTTAACGTTGCTGGATCATGTATTGAACTATCAGAAAGCTATAGGAGCCGATAAAGAGATATACTTTGGAAATCAAATGTGGGATAGTGGCGACGTCATAAAGGATAAGAAAAATCCGTGGTACATGTACGATATGTATCCTCACAAAAAATTCCCCTATTACATGAGTGGTAGTGGATACGGAATGTCTAAAAAGCTAGCAAAATTTGCGTCTATCCAAGCATCGAAAGAGCCTAATTTTAGGGTAGAAGATGCAGGCATTGGAATTTGCGTATCGAAGTATCCAGACAAAAAGAAGGTAAAGTTTTTGGCTGTTGGGTCGAAAGTAGACGAGTGGGGCAAAATGACATGTAAAAATACCAAGGACATCCTTGATAACCCAGCCTTCAATGTCGATTTTAATATGTACACTTCGTTCTACAACGATCTTGACGGCAAGTTTTGTGAAGGGAAAGAAAAGCGAAATTTAGCAAACCCTTCGTCGTCTTCATTTCTCTCATTTTTTTTATTGTTACAGTGCTACTTTTTTTATTCTTATTATCAGTGGGCTATGAGTAATGACCAACCTATTGTATTACACTATGGATACGAGGGAACGGAATCATCTTTCTTCTTCTTCGATCGCGGTTCTTCTCCTTATGAGGTACCAAGTATGGAATTGCGTAGTTGAAAGTTTACCTCTATGCTACTACGATATTATTACGATCGTCATTGATAGACTGAAGAATCTCACTTATAATAAATGAAGCTGGTTATGTTTTTATTATAGAAGGTTACTCGCCAACCAAGAGACAATTTACTTGTTCAAGAAGGGCTGAACAATTTTTTTTTCGGTGCCAGAGACAGTGACGTGGATCTTCAAGGCTTTTGGGTCATTGATTCCACCTTCAGTGATTGTTATTGTGTATTCCCCTGGTATCACGACACCGTCGCCGTTTTTATCGTATACCATGAGCGTCTCTGCTTCAATGCCATACCTCATATCGATGGTTTCGCCAGCCTTCAACGATACCCGTTCGAAGGTGAATAGCTCATATTTCAATGCAAGGGCCAATTCATCCTCGGAGGTCGAAAATTTGTCTGGTGTAAAAAAGCCCATAACGACAGTGTCACCGTCCCGTGAACCCATATTTTTAACAGAGAAATTTACTGTTTCAATGCTAGTACTAGTTTCAATCACAATGTTTCGCTCCTGCCCTTGCGCCTCCTTCAACTGAAATTCCGTGTAACTTAATCCATACCCAAAAGGATATAACACGCCGTCGACGCCACCTCCATATCGATATGTTCTTCCTGGTTGGTCCCCATGTGGTGCCATATTGAAGTCCAGCATATTGTACCTTGACGTATACGTACTGTCGTATATCGTTGCGGGCAATTTACCCCAACGGTTAGAAAAACCAAATACAGTTTCCGCCAACGCATCTGCGCCGTAAAATCCAGGATAAAACGCTTCGACTATTGCAATATGATCCTGCGCCTTCAGGTCATCAATGGCTACCATCCCTCCATTGATAAGAACAACAACAGTTTTTGGATTTGCTGCAACAATTGCTTTAGCCAGCTCGTTTTGTGCGCCTGGCAGCGTAATCTCACCGCGGTCTTGTCCTTCGCGCTCAATGCTACCATCCAATCCAAGGAACAAAATGACTTGCTTCGCATCGCTTGCGACTTGTACAGCCTCGGCAAATCCACTCTTGTCCGTGCTCTTTATGTTTTCTAGGCCAGCTGCAAAAGAAACATCACTTCCAGCCAAAGCCTTAATTCCATCATAGGGTGAAGTCACGCAGGAAACGTCTGCACTATCAGTACCTGGGCATATTTGTCCCAAATAATTACCTAGGAGATCACCCTGTGCCTTTGCAAGTGGGCCGATGACAGCTGTGGATAAGGAAGTGTCAAATGGCAAAACTGGGCCAGAGGCGTCATTTCCATTCTGTAGTAAGACAAATCCTTGAAGTGTAGAATCTTTAGCAAGCTCAGTGTTTGCTTCAGAACGCACAACATTGGGATCAACGTGCCAGTATGGTTGATCTTCAACAGGGTCGAATAGCCCAAGTCGAAAGCGTATCATCAATGCGTTATACACCGCCGTGTCAAGATCCTCCTTTGTCATCAAGTTGTCCTTGATTGCATCTCCAGAATACTTAATATAAGGTGAGCCAGTTCCCCAGGGATGATCCTTGGGCCAGTCTGCACTTTCTACATCACAGCCGCTCGACAATGCGGCGCCGACGGCACATGTGAGATTATTGCAGTAGTGATGGTTGTCAGTGATATCTTGTACAGCGCCACTGTCCGAGGTAACATAGCCATCGAAGCGCCATGTATCTCGCAGTAAATCCTTCAACAATAGCGAATTTGCGCAAGATGGCTTCCCATTCACTTCGTTGTACGAGCACATCACTCCTTTGGCTCCACCTTGTACCACAGAACGCCGAAATGCGCGTAAGTAGGTGGACGCTAAGTCGTATCTGGAAATGACTGCGTTAAATGTGTGACGAGTCAACGTTCCGTTCTCCAGATCATACTTTCCATCTTTATCCCACGTACCCTCGAGACTATTTGCATCATAATGCTTCAACGTCACGACTGCTTGCAAAAATCTTGGATCTGAAAATCTTGGATCTGTCCCATTTTGCAAACCAATCGTGTAGTATGCGCCGTAAAGTCCGTTGAGGAGCGGGTCCTCGCCCGGAGTTTCTAGGTTACGGCCCCACCTGGCGTCGCGCACAATGTTAATGTTCGGTGACCAGCAGTCCAGTCCGATATGCGGTAAATTGCTTTGGTGGTCTTCCCCAACATTTTGCAGCCATAAAGAGCGTAGCTCTAAGCCAATAACTGTCCCCATACCCTTCCATATACTTTGGTTGAACGTGGCACCCAAAAACACAGGGTCAGGAAACGAAGTTGGACACCTGGTGAAGTTGCTGCCACACCGAGATTGAACACCGTGGATGCAGTTTCCACCCCAATCGTATTCCGGTATTCCAAGTCTCGGAATGGATCCTTTTGGTGACTCTCTTGCAGTCAGCAAATATGGTTTCTCAGAGTCATTAAGCCTCGATATCAAATCTTTAACACGTTCGTCCATACTCAGCTTCGGATCGCAGAACCTGTAGTCTGCGTGCTCTCCAGTACACGCTCGAGGTATATTAATTTTTGCTGAAACAACTGCAAAACATACAAGCAGCGTCTGCAACAGCAAAAAAAGCTTTGCTGAAAATCGCGGCGCAATCATTTTCAGGTATTTGTGTCGAAGCTCCTTTCGGTCCCCAGATGTACAAATTCGTAGGTGCACGAAATATGCTGCTGCGCAGAGCCGGATGCGGGTGTCGTGGAAGCAATGGCCCAAGAGCGCGCTGGATATTTTTTCCCTGATATGATGATGCATGCCCAGCATATATATAGAAGAAGAAGAAAAGGAAGAGTAGGAGAGACGACTATTTTATCATCATGTCTGGTACATTGAAGTTGTTTCTTTGTTGGTGGTTGTAAAATACACATGAAGTGAATGAAGAAGAAGAGAAAAAAAGAAAAAATCTTCTAAGCGAAAGGATACGCTTTGCCTGCCCATTTTGATAGGACCATAGTACGGCTCTACGAATAGGAAAGTAATTACAGTTATCCCAAGTATGTAATTTGTAGTCTGAGTTAGTACGTATAGGTCGTAGGTTGTTAAAAAATGACCTCGGCGGATTTTTTGTGCATTCTTTGCCCATTGAAAAATTAGTATATAAATAACGCACCACACCATATTACATTTTTTTATTCCTTTTTTTTATTTTACGTACCACCAACAACAAGGCAAGGCCACCTACCAACGCAAAGCGTCCCATGTTACCAATATTCACAGAGAACAAAACCAGCACTACTACGCGAAAACACCGACGCTCAAAACAATTTTAAAGCTATATCACGAGCTTAGCAAAGCATATTTATGGGATTTACCTTTCGAGATGGAAAATACCAACGAAGAGTTTACTTTGGCAAGCGTACGATTAAGCGTGGCGAATGCGCCATGATATGGAGACGAAGTGGACGTTGCAAAAAGATTGAGGGACCAAAGCTCGTCCGTCTATGGTTCTCTACGATACGATTTTGCACCAGATTTACTGCAAATGAGTCTCAATATCTTCGCATCGAGTTTAAGGACGGGCATACTGAGAATATTAAAGGGCCAACTAGTATTTTCAAGGACCACCTTCTCCACTCCAAAATTTCTGTCAAGGAGGCAGTCAACGTGGGTAAGCACGAGGCCATTGTCGTATACACGAACGAGAAAGGAAAGGGATCCGTCAACACATTGACAGAATCCATCAAACGTGGACCGCTTAACTTCTTTCCAGCTGTAAACCAAACATTAAAAACTTTTCAACATGGTGTAGAGAGAAATGTGAAGATATCGTTAATGGAGCGGAACAACGTGATCACAAAATCCTTCAAGTCGAAAGACAATTACGCACTGAACTTGAGTCTATCACTTACATGGAAAATTTCGGACGTTTCGATGCTCTTGAAAAACCCACAGAAACCATTGCAGGTCCTTATAAATGCTCTTGCCAACGATGTGACCAACTACGCTGTTCACAAAAATTATGTCGAACTGCTCCATGCTACTTGTGTATTTAGCACTGCCAAGATGGCAAAACAGAAGAAAACAAGCGAAACCAACAAACTACCAGCGATTTCTAACGTGTACAAATCGCTTTTTCAGTGCGCAAAGCATATTGGGGTTGATATTTTGGACATAAGCTACCAAGGTTCAGATATCGATTTAAAGTATGAAAAAAAGTTGCAAGTGAAAAGACTCAAGAAGAAGGAGCAACTGCAGGAAGAAGAACGAGCAAACGCGAAAGAACGTCTGGAAGATTTCAAATTAAGCATGGCTTTGGCAAGAGCGGATAAA
>LT658961.1:0-11224 GCA_900128575.1 Stramenopiles sp. TOSAG41-1 | reverse complement strand
ACAGGCGATCGAGTTCGTATATTAGGCGAACAATATTCGTCTACTCATGATGACGAGGATATGGGTTTGGCTACCGTTACAAACATTTTAATTGGACAGGCGCGTTACACAATCGATATTGATATGGCGACAGTTGGCTCAATAGTACTACTAGAGGGCATAGACCATCATATAACAAAGACGGCCACTGTGACTCATTTAACATCCAGCAACGAAGCATGCGGCAGCGTTGAAATTTTTTCACCACTTACCTTTGACACTGAAGCATGTATGAAAATTGCAGTAGAACCCTTGAAACCGGCTGAGTTGCCCAAGATGGTAGAAGCGTTACGACGTGCTAGCAAGAGTTACCCTTTATTGTCTACCAAAGTAGAAGATAGTGGAGAACACATTATTGTGGGAACAGGAGAATTGCATCTTGATGCAGTACTACACGATCTGAGGTTGCTGTATTCTGACATAGAGATTAAAGTTTCAGATCCATCTGTCACGTTTAGGGAAACAGTAATTAAAAAATCATTTTTAAAGTGTAATGCCTTTTCGCCGAACAAGAAGAATAGAATATCTATGGTTGCGGAGCCAGTTAGTAAAGAGCTGGCCACGGATAGTGAACAGAAAGGGTTGTTTGATAATTACCAATTTCAACAAGGTGAGGGCCTAGATCTTAGCAAGCGTCTGCGTCAGGATTACAAGTGGGATGCCTTGGCCAGCAGGTCCATATGGGCATTCGGTCCATCTGCAAAACGTGGAACGAACATGATAATTAATGATACGCTACCGTATGAGGTTGATAGTGGGCTACTTTCCAATGTAAGGGATAGCATTGTGCAGGGATTTAGGTGGAGCTGCAGGGAAGGGCCGTTGTGTGATGAGCCTATGCGACAAGTAAAGATTCGCGTAATTGACGCAATCATATCAAGCGATCCTATATGTCGTGGTGGTGGACAAATTATACCGACTGCAAGAAGAGCTGCAAATAGTGCATTTTTAAGCGCATGCCCCAGATTGTTGGAACCATACGTGGAGGTTGAGGTAGTGACTCTTGAGGATACAGTTCGCGCAATTTACAAGATATTCGCACATCGTCGTGGTAAAATTATAAACGAAAGAGGTAAACCAGGGACACCCTTCCATGTGCTTCACGGTTATATGCCAGCCATTGAGTCTTACGGGTTTGAAACAGATTTGCGTATACGAACCCAGGGTCAAGCATTTTGTCAACAGACATTTCATCATTGGTCCCTTGTACCAGGGGACCCTCTGGATGATGACTTCGTTGTCCACCCACTTGAAAAGGCGCCCAAAGAAGCATTAGCAAGGGATTTCGTGATCAAGACCAGGAGACGGAAGGGGTTAGGAGATGACATAAACATTGTTAAATATTTCGATGATGATGCAATCATGGAATATGCTCAGCGGAATATTGACTTTTGAAAAGCGATCTCGTCGTCGGTACCTTCAATTTTCATTCGAAATAACTAATACTAAAATACTTTACACACTTACCACAACTACATTTTTCCTTTAATTTTAATTTACCGTATGGTTAATAATTTAAGTTTCTATACTGTTTTTAATACTACGATAAGTTGTACTTGTGATTTTGTCTATGAAGTACGGAAAGACGGTGGACGATGTCCAAAATATGATACGGTACCGAACGACAATAATTGCGATGTATGGGTCACATACTTTTCGAAATTTCACTGCAACAAAATCTTGGGGCATGGATTCGGGCCATGCAGAGCTATAGCTACATTGATCAATTTGCGATTTAGCGAAAAAAATGAGGGGTTTTCTGGACTACTTTTTTTTTTATTGAATCAGGAACTCAACATTATGCCCACCCCCCTTTTCTCAATTTTCGTCGATTGAGATTTTTCTGCGGTTTATCTATATGCTGTCCAGTAACTTGCAATTGAGGATTGGTAATAGGGTACTAGTGAGATTTCCATTTGTTTGACAGATTTTTCTTTGCCAAAATTTTGTTTGGTGTCTGCCCACCTGCTAACAGCATTTTCATAGCATCAAACTCGTTTATGATTCCCATCGGGACCCAAACATATTTCTTCCTTAAAGGGTCATATACGGCTTGAGCCATAGAAAATAACCTTGAATCTATTTCACCATTTTTTTGTAATTTATGTCCAATATCTCGTTCATTCAAATGTGTTGATTTTGATATTGCCAAGGAAGGTATTATTGATGTATGTTCCTCTGCATATCTTTCCCTAAGCTGCTCTTCTGCGCTTTTCCTTGGGGTTAACTTCTTCAGTAGTTCAATATTAGAAATAGTTTTTCTTTGGCCTTTAACTTGGTCCAAACCAAGAACGCGATTGTGTTCGCGTATTTCCTCTGGGGTAGCTTTTAATTTGTTGTTATTATCTGATGGTGGTCCCTCTATGTATTCTAGGCGGTGATTACTAAACGATGATTTGCCTGTTTGGAGGTCGCTTTTTGTATAAAGTGCTTGCTGTTGTTTTACAATGCTGTCCTTCATCATACGTTCCTGCCTCATTCTCGTTATTTCATTTTTCATTCGCTGTACAACAAGTCTTTGGCTTTGTTGCTCCTCGATTAAAAACCTTACAATCCTAACACACTCATCAGCCAAACGTTTCTCCTTTTCCCGACTCCTTATCTTTCCTTTAACATTATGTAGGCGTTTCTTTAGTGCTTTACCTCCATCCAAAACTCCTATGAGTGGAGAGTCAAGGTGCCTCTGTATCGTTTGCTTGTTGCTCAACAGGCTAGTTTTCTTTAGCTCCAGTTCCTCGACCCAAGCCTGTAAGTTTCTTAATAAAGTCATAGTGTCCTCTAGTCTATCCTTATCCATTTTTAACACTCTTATCGATGTTGAAGACCCACGTTACCCGCAACGAAACGTGTGTGGTATTGGAAAGCTCACATTATACCCGCGACGATAGTGTATTAACACATCGTCATCTCATTACATCATCGTAGATTATTATGTACTACTTTTACTGTATTTAATAAATAATAATAAGTTAAAATACTATAGAGTGTATTATTATAAAATGATGCACACCGCAACAATGCCGTTGCAAATTTGCTTTTTTATTTGTTGTTGATTATAATTGTACATTAAAAAATGTGTATTGTTGTTGTGGAATAAAAATTAAAATATAGTGTAAAAGGCAGACAAGAAACTGTTGTGTATAATGAAAAAAAGTTCCAATATATATATAGAGTGTAGTACTAAATTCCATTTTTATCCTTTTTTCTTCCCATTCTTCCTTCTTCGGGCGTTTATCTATCTCGCGCAGCAACATAAACAGGCGGCTAAGGCGCGCCCATCATTTTTTGCGCAACAAAAAATAATTAAAAAAAATCTAAATCAACAAGTTAGTCTAATTACGCAGCAAGAAAAAAATATACGTCAGGGATGCTAGCATGGCTATCACTAAAATATTATATTTCTCGTTTTTTTACTAGTCTATATTCAAATTTGTAAAAATAAAATATAAAAAAGTGTACATCATATCATGAATGCGCATGTTAGGATTACCATTTACATTATTTATTCAGCATATTATCCGAGGTTAAAATATCCTGAAAGATGAAATACTCCTCTCCTTCCTCTTCTTGAGATATCACAGTTTTATTATTTCAAATCATTAATGCGTAGTATTTGTATACTACAGCAGATATTTATATTTATATATTTTTATTTTTGTCTCTAGTTATTTGATATTATCGGCGATGATGATGATTATATATCTACACAACACAGCAAAAAAAGCAAGAAGGAGGAAGAAGAAGAAGAAGAAGAAGGAAAAAGAAAGAAGAAGATGATGATGAGATTTGCCATCATGTATCAAATTAAAAAATAAGGGCTCGCAGCTACGATAATCAATCCAGCCTTTGGTCTTAGTTTGGTACGGCATTTTAGCGTTGAGTATTGCTCATAATTGCATCGGATGGAAGACACTGTCCCTCCACTGCCCAGCGGAGCTTGGAAAAACTCTGTATTATTCCTTGGAGAAGCGCTGGTTTTCAGAGATGGCGATGGGGAAGAGGCAGAAGACAGTGGACTTCAAATAGTTCTTTCTGTATTAAGTTGTAAAGGGATTTATGCGTTTAAAAATAGCGAAGATGTATTAAAGATGGATGGATATTTTGATGATGGTGCCACAGTGGAATACATGGTTCTACATGATAGCAGGAATAAGATTCATGGCATTACTTCGTTAGTCCCACAAGAAGGAATAGAGTGGCCTTGGCAGGTTATTTTGCGGCTAGGGGAGCAGTTCGCTAGTTCAGTTCTGAAGGTATCCTTTCGTACTGAAACAAATTTGCAAAGTTTTTTGAGAGCTCTGGATACAATGAAAGCAATAAAAGCTCATCTAGAAGCATGCAAAGATTTGGAAGACTGCAACCCGAATAATGAGTGGCTGGATTCTCTTTGCTCTAGAAATATATCAACAGTATATATATTGAATACAAATCTTTCAGTTCAAGGTCTCAAAGTGTTAGCTGGTACAGCTGTTCCGGGTATTTATCCGAAGCGCCAGGTGATTGAGCATCTGTACTTTGCATTTGTACCCTTAGTTGTAGACCATATGCAATACTTATTGAAATGGATTAGAAACAACGCTAGCTACATTAATTTTCTGACTCTACAAGAGTGCCGCTTAGACGATGTATGTCTAAAAGTTCTGCTTGGTGGCCTAGAAACTTGTCGAGCAACTATTACTGAGCTAAATTTGTCTGGTAATTTGATGCAAGCCAGCCTACGCCTTTTGTCCGAGTACGCTGTATCGACTCAATCCATAAAGAAGTTGAATTTGTCAAACAATAAAATAAGCGCAATTCATATTGAAAGTCTGCTAAATTTGATGGTGCATAGTGGCATTGAATATCTAGATTTATCGAATAACCCAATTGGGGATAAAGGTGCAATTATTTTGGCAGAGTTTTTACCACATTGTCGAAAGTTGGGTATACTCAAGTTAAATCGATGTAAAATAGGCGTGCAGGGTATGCGGAAACTACTGATTGCGTTATCTGATGCGAAATTCGAATCTTGTGGCCTTACTTCGTTGCATATTGAACATAACTTACTAGACGAAAGTATTATGCCAAACATTGGCCTAACCCTATCTAAAGACAACCCAATCAGCAACATATCCATAGGCGGAAAATTCGATTACATGACAAGCATAAACAAACTAGAGCCAGCGGCATTTCATGCGAGCAGCATAGGCTTTGGCGAGTTTACAGTGTCTTTTGATGGCGGGAAAGATTTAAGTAGGACAACTAACCCAGATATCAGGGTTTTTATTGAAACCCCAACATCAGCGTTTGACCCAGAATACTTCGTGATTAATCTTTGCGAGGTGGTGATGTTGCCATCCATGCACCTACAGATCCGCTCAACCGAGTCTCATGGCAACAAACTTATTGTCATCAATCTGGAAATAAAGTATTTGCCAGACATTATTGGAAGAAGAATTCGAGCACTACCACGGAATTATGAGTTGAAAGCGAGACTGCTTCATATGTACGGAAACACCTATGCTCCAGTTGAAGGTCCTTTGTATGAAGAAATTTCAGACAGAGATGAAATATTTGAGAAGTTGAAGAGTCTTGGCATAGTTAATATTGATTCTCAGAGCACAACTGACACTGAAGACATCTATAATGCTTGGAAAGAAGATGCAGAAGATGACGATTACACTGCCCCACTAGGAGATGCTTTGATATCGCCATCCAGAAAGCTACACTCCAAGAACTTATCATTGGATCAAAAAATGGAAATGATTGACAACATGTTCGAGTACGCTCTTCACGCCGATAGTGACGACGAAACAATTGTGACTTTCGAAAATTATGATGATATTGATTTTGATAAGTACAAAAAGAAATCCATAGAAGATGTGACAGAAAGTAAAACGGACGACAATGGTGATACCTTGGTGGAAAAAGCAAAAGATGAAACCCCAGGAGATTCGAAAGTTACCGATGCTATAATAGTAGCCGAGCCCGATTCCAATGAATCAATTGCCAAGGAAGCAGACAAGAAACCAGAAGAAATTGCAAAGACCGTGCTAGGGTATGAAGAAACTGTCCCCATAATGCGGTACGTGGTGCAGCAGATTTGCAATGAAAATGTTGAATTAGATGAAGGAAAACTAATCCGATACCGACAAAACGAAGTTGTTGGAAATCATGTCAAAATTCTAAAAGATATACGCGCCACCAAGAAAGCATGGGGCAATACCAGTGAAGAAGAAGATCTACTTTCAAATATTGAACATCCTCCAGTGATGCTACCGAGAACAGCAATGCGCATAAAACTGTTCACAGCAATACAGAATAGAGACGTAGATGAATGTTCTGCTCTCTTAGAAGAGAATAAACGTCTAGGTGGGTCAACTTTACAAGAAAATGATATTATGTCTGCTAGGCGCTTCATACGCCAGGATAATGCAATTTGCACTAGTATGAAAACACTTGTCGGTGATAAAACGGTCCCACCACAGATGCTGCTGAATGAAATTGGAAAGGCGGCCAGATTTGGCATTCAAAATTCTCTAGTATACTCTGCTATGATCGAGTACGGAAAGCGTTTGAAGGCGGCGAGTGTAGATGCACATTTTACAAATGTTCGATTTCTCGTACAAGCCCTACAGCAACGGGATATACAGGGCATTGATGCTGCATTGGAGGGCATTCTTAATGGTAGCGAAGAACAGCGAAATCGAGTTAGACCATTGCTCGTAGTTGCAACTGATTTACGAAAAAAATTGCAAACGGCGCATGACTTGTTACGTGATTCGATAGCTATTGCGGAGCTACATCGTGGACAGCTAGAAAACCTAGAATCGTCTATCCTGTACGCGGCGCAAGTAAAAGTTTCGGATGATAACAGTATATGGAAAGAAGCGATTAAGACTCATTCAGATTTTGCCATTGACCAATCCATTGCTTATTGCTTAAGAGCCTGCATAATTACCGGGCATCTAAAGAAGCTGATATCATTTTTAGAAAATACTGATTCGTCTTTGTCCTCACTACCTATGTACAAACTTGGCGTCAAGGTTGTCCAACACACTAGTTACTTGACAAAAACAGTAGAAGTCATAGAAGACATCAAAAAAATTGATGAGCTCGTTTCGAATGATACATTACCTGTACCCAGAAAAAAGAATACATTGGTGCGCGTCCGAGAATTGCTGGAATTTGCAAATAGAATTCCTACCTTGACCGATGGTACATTTTTACCATTTGAGCATCTTGTATCGTGGTATAATAACGATGAAACAGTGGGGGGAAGTGTAAACGTTGACGATCAAAGGGTAACCCCAGACGAAAATTCCAAAAGTGATGAGGAAATTGAAATGCGGATGTCTGAATCCTCACCGATAGAAAAAAGGAACAACGGCAATAATGAAATCGATATAAACCCAATACTCCAGGAATTGCAGAAAGCTGTATACTCCTTGGATTTAAAACGACACTGGGAGGTCACATCAGCCATAATTCAATCAGAAGATGAAATTCTTGCGTCTCAAAATAACCGTGAAATGTACATCGCCCTGCAGCTTCGTATGGCAATATCGTCAGAAGGAGCGATGTCCAATTTATTCGATGAGACGATGCTAAATGCTAAAGCGTGGAACATTGATACCCCTCCCGTGCACATAGCTAAAATATTGTCAGCCAACGAAGAAGTTCGAACAGGACGGGCTAAGAGCAATTTTGTCTTTGCGAATTTTACTCTGGATGGACCAGCGTCTCGCATGGAGGAAAAATACTTAATGGGGTTAGGAGCAGATAGCCCCCTCCGTCTTGAGTGTTGGGAAAAATTAAGATCGCCATTACAATTCAGAAGTGGATCAAACAAACAGGTCGGCTCGCAAATGGTTGACTATTCGCAACGAATGCTGACCTTCACCAGGGCAAGCATTCCTACTTCACTAACAATGTTAGGGCAATGGGAGTCGAACGAGGCCGTCTTGATTTTCAATTCCATACAGCGAGGGATACGTCGATCTAAACGTTCCCCATCATACTTTTCAACAATGCGATCGTTGACATCAAGAATATCCTTGGCATCGAAAGACTTATCGGAAGAAATGTATATACAGCTAGCCAAATTGCTGCAAGGCAACCCTTCGTCTAAGGAATTGGAAGCAGGGTGGGAGCTATTGTCTATATGGCTAAGAACAAAGCATATTGATGAGCATTTTCTGCAAACGATGAAACACTTTGTTTACACCTCGACTGGAAAGTTGTTTGAGCAAAATAGTAGGGATATGCAAATTGTGTATCGTGTGGCTAGGTTCTGCGCATCAATTCTACGTACATATGATCATTTTTTTATCCCAGGTGAAACCTCACAAAGATTTTACGAGTTTTGTTTACAGTCTCAAAAATTAATAAGCGTATTATATCCTGATAATTCGACACGGGAATATAAAGTATTGCCCTTTACGTCGACCTCACAGTTTTTGGAAGATATTTGTGCCACTGAAGAACAAGAATTGAACATATGGAAAGGCTTTGGACTCTTTTTTGCAGACGAGGATAATAGCGCGGATGCTGGAGGCATGATGCGTTACCATACTTATCGAAGCGCGTGGGCGAGCGCTTTGAAGCCTGAAGATGACATTCTCTGGGCCTGTGGGCAATACATGTTAGATCGCAAGATACCAATCCCCATAAGACCAAGCGGCGTGGCCTTAAAGTTAGTTTTAATGCCAACGTGCTTGCTGCGTCGGCAGAGTATGCCTTCTATGGGTGTAAACTCCGTACCAGGTGATATCTTTTCTGGGAGAGCTAACCGAATAATTTGCTTTCATTTGCTCAATGGAATTCGCGAGGGACAATTTTCACTTTCTTTGGAATCCTATGCGTTCATTACCGCTTTAATTCATAGCATTTTTAACCAGACGCTGACAGAGCTATTTGACAAAACTGAAATTTATCACACGATGAAGCGATGTGTGCCATTAAAAATTTTTAGTGTTCAGAGTACCAAACTTATCATTATGAACCATGCCGTAAATTTTATTGAGGAACTGTACAGTGCCAAGAAAATAAATACAAGCTTTTTGCAAATGGCATTTATGGAATACACTAAGAGTTTCCCGTTTTTTGGGAGTTCTAGGTTCGATAATTTAATGGTTGAATTGGAATGCAGCGACAAGATAAAAAAATTTCGTGGATCCGTCATAGCAAGCACTACTGGCCTGTACGTACTAAGACGGATAAATGGAAAGCTAACTTCCTTCATTCCTTATAAAAGCATTACTGCTGTTTCGTTGAGCCAGCACGACCAGTTTTATCAAGTAATTGGACAAAATGCTTCCCTTCGAGTCTACGGTAATTGGAGAACATGCAAAAATTTTGCGCGCTCCGTATCAGCCTATTTGTCTTGTCTTTTACGCGTAACCGAAGACGCTGTTGATTTGCACCATAAGGAAGTTGAGGCTTTATGGCAGAAAACTCACGTATTTGAAGGCCTTACAGTTCCTGAAACTCCTAGAATAGAAATAGACGAAGACTTTTAAACACGAACTTTGCTGCAGTATTTTTTTCATGTTCTATTACTCAGGATACCTGAGCATATCTACGCCACCAGGGGTACAGCATAAAATAATGTATTCAGGAATCCAATGTCTCCATCCACCTCCTAGATTAAGATGATTACCAAAAAAAATCAAAAATGTTTTTTAAATGTGGATATTTTAAAACTTTAGGGTAATACAAATATTATTTTTTACTTTTTAGGAATTTGTATAAGAGCTCCACCGATGGCTTGCAGAAGAAGAGCTTCTATTCGTATCCTATGTATCCGATAGTGTATTCCTTCTACATTCACACCAACGTGTTTATAAAATTTAACAGGCACAACAACAAACATTGGATTTGTTTAGCAGAAAAAAGGTTTAGTTTTTTTGGGTATCTTCTTGTATTTATTTTAATTATTCATAATAAATCATCGCACACATGTTGTGAAAATATGAATGAAGAAAGCTTATGACATCTCCTCGCGGACGGCTTTTATCGCTTACACCATCACCAAGAACAACAAACCCAGCGAAAAGATCACAATCAATTTTCGGACCAAGATAGCCATTGTAAGCGACCATCAATTGCGCGCATAATTATGATAACGATAGACTTGGACGAGGATAGAGAGCACAATCTTAAATTAATTAAAGCAGCCCTTCTAAACTCCATAGCACCAGCGTTTAAGGTAAAAATACCAAGAGAATTCCAGCTTGTTGCGAGCGAGTGCATAGAGAAAGTTACTAAGTTTTACAAACTAAATCAGTATGACTCAAAACATGCTGATGAATATAATGGTGCGAATGATACTTCGAACGTGATAGACTCATGCGTATCGTGTTATCTGACTTCAGATTTGGAACCTTGCTCAAGCAATATTCGCCAGGAGTTTTATACTTTAACAAAAAAGATATTAGACATTATGTTTAGCGACTCTAATTTTGATGTCAATGAACACCTGAAAGAAAAGGGGGCTGCCATTGGCGGCAACATAACAGTCCGATTTTACCCCAAAGGCGGGAAAGGTGTACTGGGCTCGCATGTCGACGGAAATTTTATGACATTTTTGTTTTCGAATGGCCAAGGCCTGGAGATCTTGAAAGATGATGTATCAGTGTCTCCAAAAGCGATTAAGGAGTTCGGTGTTCCATCCCTGACACCGACTCTTATCAACTTGAGCGACTCAGACTGGGATAGTATTAGTCAAGATGATTCATGCGTTGTAGTAACAGTTGGTAACAGTTTTTTTGAAGAGAGTTTTGTAAAATCATCTGTGTTTAGCGAGGTGCAATGCCCTACGTTGCACAGAGTTCAACGCAAATCCAAGTACGATCGGTTTTCGATACCATTTTTGTTTGATTTCGAAAGTGTTGTAGATGAAAAGTAGCGTTTCGGCACCATTCTGGTAGTAAAGATATTCGAATTGATTTTAGAACTCATGGCGCCTGCTTAAGAGCGCAGTGTAGATTTATTGTTATTATTACGAAGTACTTGTATTATATATTATGTTGGACGTACAGTAGTAGTCTAGTCTAAAGTTGAAAAAAGCAATCGGTATTAATGCAGGAGTTTCGAGATAAAAGAAGGATGGGGCATGNATTTGGGCGTTGCGGTTTTAAAATTAATGTCAAATGAAAGCGAATCGNCAAAAAAAATATGCACTTTTCTGGACTACTTTTTTTTT
>LT658960.1:0-11232 GCA_900128575.1 Stramenopiles sp. TOSAG41-1 | reverse complement strand
CATCTCAATCAGCATCGACACAGTGTAGATATTGAAATCATATAGAACACTCCCCAACTAGACTACAAAATCCGTGCTCACTCAATTTCCAGTACTACGTCCATGTACATTTCCATTGCATTTACCGTGGACACAGCACTAGGATCGATGATCACCATTCGAGAGAGAGACTCCCACCACCAGTGCTCTCCTTCATGTCGATATGAGACCAGAGCATCGATTAGTATACCACACAGTATACGTACAACAATCCAAGGATGAATGAAATGTCTTCTGTCTTGAGCAGTGATAAAATTAATAAACAAAGACACAACGGAAGACAATGCAAATACAATGGGTTTGTTTCTTCGTTAAGTGCTGCATATCCTCATTCATTATTATNTATTATTATTATAATGCACTGTATGTCTTTTTCTTCCCCGCACCCCGAACACCCTCCCGGCGCGCGGATGCCCGAGTTTTTCCGACGATTGCTAATTACTAGGTTAAAACGATTATAACGCAAACTTACCGACGTTCTAGTCTCCCAGTACCAAGAAACAAACAAAAGAAAACAATGGCAGAATTCAAAATTGGTGAAGTCTCTGGTGAAACCAAAGACGAAATGGTTACCACCTACGCAGCTTTGATCTTGCACGACGCAGAGAAAGAAGTTAATCCAGATAACATCAACAAATTGGTTGCTGCATCTGGAAACACCGTTGAACCATACTGGCCAACTCTTTTCTCTAAATTGCTACAAACTTTTGAAATGAAAGATCTATTGTTGTCCGGCGGAGGTGGCGGCGGCGGCGCAGGTGGCGCTGGCGGTGCAGGTGGCGACGCAGCTGCGGAAGAAGAAGAGGAGGAGGAAGAAGAAGAAGAAGAAGAAATTGACATGGGCGGCGGCGGCGGTTTGTTCGGTGATGACGGTGGTGCTGATTATTAGACGCCGAACTAAACGCAAAGAGTTGTCATATTTAGGATATGTTATGAAATTTTATGCCTTATTGCTGGGGCGCTAGTCGAAGGCGAGAGTGGTGCACGGCTGAACAGAACATTTTATTGCTAGTAGTATTGTGCGCGCTTACTTTGGACATGTAGTTCACTTCACTTCAGTTTGGTACCCGTTGCCCGAGATTTGTATCTATGCATACAGTAGTCTCGAGTATTAACGCGAGTGCCCAAACATAAAGGATGCTCAGTCTATGGGAGAGGCAAAATCTTGTCCATAATGTTTTCTTGCCGCGTAAAAAGCTGTTTGTGTCGCCACAGGCGTCTGGCGCGAT
Organism: Stramenopiles sp. TOSAG41-1; assembly: GCA_900128575.1. Taxonomy (NCBI): domain Eukaryota; species Stramenopiles sp. TOSAG41-1. The sequence goes on along the minus strand of LT658960.1, from coordinate 9,964 downwards.
AATTTATAATACAATAATGTCCTAATTTTACATTCAAAATTACTCTTTTACGTGTATATCAAAGTTCTTGTCGCTCTGTGCATATTTTGTTGTCGAAAATTGCCAACAAGGCAATGTTGGAAAACCATGCATCGAAAACGCTTCCTTTGGAGCAAGGGATTGAGATGAGCAAAGCGGAAACTGGATGCGTAAGCCAGTTGGGATTAAAAATAATATGAGAGGAGAGGAAGTGTATATTTTTCATTTTGTAGACCACACCGAATTACGTAATATATTTATATGTGCTCACATAGCATAGTGCAGAAAAACCATAAACACGCGCTGTACTCTTTACAAAAGACACAAAATTTGCCGACTACCATCCACATGTAGCCAAAATTAAGAAGAACCTCTTCCTCTCTACATCACGAACCAAACACCGACTTATTATTTGCTGGGCGGTGTTTTCGGCACCTTACACTTCACATATATACACTCTAAAGTGTAACACCGTAAATAGAGATATACTATTCATGTAGTCGAAATCGTTTGTTCATTCACCCGTTATTATCTATACTTCTTCTTTCTCTTGTTACTCCTAGCTTTCTGCGTTTCCTCGAATACTCTTCCAGTGTATCTACGAACAGCCTTATTACTAAATAATTCATCGGCAATAGTTTGTTTCCTATCCTTTTTGGTCAGTCTTGCGCTCTTAAATTCATTATTACCCTCAATGATCGTGCCTAGTTGAAACTCTTTCGGAATTTCCCGTCTAGAATCGCTCTTCTTGTAAAAACGTTTTGGATCTGCGAAGCTACGCATCTTAATTACTTCTAGGTCTCGTTGAATTTCAGGGGTCATCTTCGGTGTTATAAATGGCCGTGAAACATCGTACGGTAGCGGATGCTTTCTGCCGTCTTTTTGCTTTTTGCCAGAATGAAGTGCATAATTGCTCTTTTCTAATAATTCTTTTTCAACTTGCCCACCTTCGAGTAAGTGGTTAGCCCTGTTATCCTGATCAACACTTTGGGAAGCAAGACTATTTTGAGAAGTGGCGCTATCTCCGTATACGCTCTGCGTTGCATTCGATATTAAACGACGAAGCTTTCGGTTGGAAGAAGGAAATGAGTCAGTTTCTTCCATTCTTTCAATTGTTGGGGACAAAGATGATTGAATTACGGTTCGAAATTCGGGTTTATTCATTATCCAAGCTCCTCGGACAGGAGGTGCCTGGACAGTAGATGTTTTTTTTCTTTTCTTCACATTCTTTTTCTTCGAAATCTGTGGTTTCTTCGCACCCTTTGATTTGTCCGTGTTCGCACTTGCACGCAATTTCGCAACTCTACTGGACCTTCTAACCATTGATTTCAATATTTCATACAGCCCAATGAAGTAAATTAAGTCTCGGTGAAAGGGCAAGTGAAATATACTAAATGAGCAGCTGAAGTGTTCAGAGAAGAAGATAATAAATACTAAAGAGACAATAATTTACTACTACAATAACAAACAACAACACAAAAAAAAAAATATTATTATTAATTATTATTATTGCTATTATTATTATTATCATATTATATTTATTATTTTACATCATAAAAAAAAAAAATAATTATTATTTATTATTATTAAATTATTATTAAAAATAATAATAAAAAAAATATATTTATTATACACAACATCTACTTCTTATTATACTACAGCATTAGCGTGTCTATCATCGAAGCTAATGTGACGAATAATAAAAAACAAAGGGATAGTAACAATGATGATGATACAACAGCAGAGTATTATTATTTATTTCCATTGTTATTCAGAACACAACTACAAAAATTTTTTTGACCAACACTATCAGTGTCGTCTATCATCACACACTAATAACACGTTAATAAAATGAAATTATTTTATTATTATTATTACAACCTCATATCATCATAGTAGGATTATTATAATATTATATATTTATTATTATTATTATTTATAATAATAATAATAAATAATATATATAAAATAAAATTCACACAACATTATTATATTTTAATTTTTTTTAAACGCGACAACAACAAAAATAAAAAACAGAGCAGCATTAGCATGATGTGATGTGTCCACGAACGAATGCCATAGACACGAGCATCTAAAACCATCAGCGGTACCTATAAGCTCGTGTATCCACACAGGACATTGGGCAACAGACAACTGCCGCACGTGTGGTGGAAACCAGCATGAGTAGATATCAGGTCGACCCGCTCGGCCAGCCAGGACAGCAGAAAGACTGGTACATGCAAGAGTCCATTGACCGTTTAACAAGTACAATCAACCATTGGGATGCCGTTTCCGAATCTATGGAGGTTCCAGAAAATCAAGACTGCCTATTTTGCTCACGTATTCCCCAGAATAGAAGAGCAACAAAGATCGGCCTGCGCAGTCACATGTTTCAATGCTCTGTGAGAAAGACTTTATTAAGTGGATGCCACAAAGGCTCTCAAAAGTTAAACTTGCCGAACATACAACGTAACTTTAAAGCAGCGTATAATGACGCATTTCAATACGAAATTAGGATTAAAACTCCTATTTTGTCTGCAATAGAGAGCATTGAAACGTGCTGCTTGGAACACGCAAACAATGACCTTAAGAAGGAGCACTTTGCAAATCAGAGTTTGGCAAAGTTAGAGCATTTGAAGAATGTTGTTAGAAGTATTTCATTAGTTTTAAAAGGACTGTTGCCAAATTTCATGCAGCACACATTAGATTTGTCTAAACTCGAATCCTTGCAGACGCAAGATGTCGTTAAAGGGTTATGTGCCTGCATGTTTGCCCATTTTGTCTCTTGCAATGTAGAAAAATCTATTTGCTTTTCATTGATTCCGGCAATCTTTGACAGCTTAGAACATCAGAGCAATACTGTTGCAACAGATTTGTGGATGAAATCATTTATTAATCTGGACTGTGCCATGGGTGATAAAGCATCGTTGATTAAACCGGCTACATTTTCCAAACTTACATGTGGCAACGATTGGACATCTATATTTAGCTCCTTAATATACAAGGGGTTACAAGGATCAAATGACGAACAATTAACGGGAGAAGGCACATTGGAAATTTCTGATAATCAGATCCAATCTCTGGCAAAAGTGAGATTTGTACGACCAAACGATGACTACAACTACAAAATTATGAGGGGTAGTAAAGATCTTTCTACCACCGATTCCTCCAAAGCTAGTGTAAAACCAACCGATGGTCAAAATATTGATAAAGATGCCCTGTCTGTATACTCTATAGACAACATTCAGTATCCAGCTTTGAAAAAACCACAAGGGCCATCGATGTTTACCCTAGACCAATCCTACATATCTAAACAAACAAAGAATAAGGCATTGGTCAGGCAGTTTAATCAAGCGGCAGAGATCAAATTGTGTAGTGCAACACCGCTGAAGACATTTTCAAAGCTACGCCATGATATGTATAATTCCAGCGAAAGGGCATATAGGGCAAAAAGAAAATTAGCAGCCGCAAATCAGATGGGTGTCCAAAAGAATGCGGGGAAGGTAGGGAATCATGGGGCACCAAGTGGTGCAAAAAAAAGGAAAACATCCACGTCGTCGCTCTCTGACCGCAGCGATAATAAATCTCAGCAGAAAACAAATGATTCGAATGAAGGCGGAGATCAGCCCTTGCCCTTGGCTGATGTGCATCCAAGAAGTGACGAGTCACTGAATGTATGGATAGCACCGAAGAAAAAAACTGCCCCGAAGCAGAAATACAGATATAAATGCAAGAAAAAACAATGGGACGAATTTTCTGATTTACATTTACAGCAGCTTGTGGAAAAATTTGGCAGTGACTGGAAAAGCGTATCAAAAGAGCTTCCAGGATACACAGAAGGTCAGTGTAGACAACGTTGGCACGAGCTAAAATCACCAACAGCCAAAGTATTCGTTGATAACGGTCCAGGTAACTGGTCCGAGAAAGAAGATTGGCAAGTGGCAACTCTAAACCATTCATTTGGTAAAAAATGGACAGACATAGCAAGGAAAATGCCTGGCAGGACTGATTTGATGGTTAAGAATAGGTTTTATTCATGCTTGAGAAAAATTAAAAGAAACCCTGTGTATCGCCATGCGCAGTTGATGAATACAAACGTCAAGTACGTCGCCAGTACGTACTTAGAGAAGTTTCTTGTAGAGCAAATACGGTCCAAAATTATGCCGTTGCCATAGATGGAAATGCATACACCCACAAGGCATCCGAAAAACTATTAATACTTTCCCAGAGAACTACTACAGTATATTCATTCGATTTTTTGTTGCTAATAGGCCAGGCATGGGCCCGGTGAAACGAGGATTTCCCTGAATCGCGAATTGGCAACCCTAACTATATTACGAGTATATCTCTTAATAAGTTAAAGAAAAATTTAATCTCATCCACAACAATACAATAAAAACAATCGGTAATACTGCCTATGCCATTGGCAGCCAACGATTACCTCGCACTTCGTATATTTACAACACTAGCTTGCCAAACCGTGAATGCGTTTTCTATCATCTTCCATAATGCTCGTCTTCGTGCGCAATGCAAAACATACGCTAGCTTGAACAACATTTTCAGGAAGCATCAAAACACGTCAGTTGCCTCTTGTTCTACTGATGTGTTCTTTCATTTTTTCCTCCATGTCAGTAAATTTATTCTGTGCTTGCATCATCGCATCCCTACCAACAACTAGGAGCCTGGCAATAATCAGGGGGTCACGCTCATACCTAGCCTCTTCGAATTCTTTTCTAGCCGATTTTGCAAGAACTTGACTCCACTGTTCGCCGTGTTCGTTAGGCCAATAGAAAGCTCTGGCAGTGCGCAAAATTTCACGGTATAAAATAATTGCTTCCCTATTTACGGGCGGCTTCAATAGATGGCCTTTTCGCATAGGATGTGAAACTATTAGAACTGTACAGGTTTATTCTATTGTGTATCCGGCATCGGCAACAATTATACTAGGTGGTCACAGATTTTGCGCGAGCGAAGCCATTATTTGCTCTACGTCGTAGTCGGTGGTGATGGCCATCGGCAGGTTAAGGTTGTTCTTCGTTTTTCTCTAATAATATGATGTATATAATATAATATAATATATAATTTTTTTTCCTATTATATTATTATTATATATAAAAAAAAAAATAATAATAATTCAATAATAATAATAAAATAATAATATAATAATAATAATATGTTTTTGTTGTCGTGTTGTTATTGTGTTCTTCTTTCTTTTTTATCTCATCGGTCCATATCATCAACAGCAGCAGCACAATATATAAAAAAAAGCAGAAGAGGAGGAATAAGGAAAAAAAAAGGAAAAAATAATAATAGCGGCTAGCTAGCCCAGGGCTAGCAAGTAAAAAAAATAAAAAATAAATAAAAGGGGAATTTTAATTGAAATAATTATTAGGGAAGGAAGATAAAGAAAGAAGAAGAAAGATATTTATATTATTTATAATGGACGATAATAAATTTCAATAAAATTAAAATATAACTCTAGCATTTTACCACACTATTACTACTTATTACAAATACAATAAAATTATTAGTCGTCTAATTTATCTATCTACTTATTACTATCAATTTTAATCTAAAATAATAATTGGATATTATATTGAAATTAGGCTATCGCAACATAGTTTTGTTTTATAAAACAAACAACAACCTAATAAACCTACCAACAAAAATAATAATATAAATAAATAATAAAAAAAATTATTAATAATAAAAAAAAATATAGAGAGAGAAGAAGAAGAAGAAGGAGGAAGAAGAAGAAGGAGAGGTAAGAGGAGATTTTGAGCTCGTCATGGCTAAGACAGAAACATGGAAGCCTGCACGTTTACCTTCGAGAATTTTCCAAGTGAGCCAAGCTACCCACTCCAAAATGTCGTCGCTAAGCTATACAATTAATCCAGAGGCTGCTCAAAGTCAGGGTGTAGGGGCTCCAACGGGTAGTGTATCTACCACAAGCACTGGTAAAAGACCCGCGCCGTCGTCTGACGTACCGGTGCGTGTCAGGAAGAAGCGCAACTGTTCCGAACATTTTGAAAATTTCATGCGATATACCATCGTTCCTGGGACTGGGGTGGGTAAGAGGGCAATGGAAGCTGCACAAAGGGCTTTTAAGGCTGCGGATCAACGTATCATCCGTTTGAAGACTGAAATCGCAGACCTGAAAAAACAAGTGCACTCAAAGAAAAAGGCGTCAAAAAGTATTGTAAACTATGAAGCAACTTCGGGTAGTGTCCGATCCCTAAAGCGTGCACATATTAACTTTAAGCCTATCGCTATTGCCGCAGATGATTATTTTAAGGACCTTATCTATTACCAGAAAGAATTGGATTTATCAGAATTAAACAAAGTTGTACGCAATGCTGGTGAAGAGGTAGTGAAAGTGCATACGGTATTAGGCGCGTCAACACATACTCAACAAAACACTCGCTGGAAGTTCGATCAGAAAGATTCAATATCGGTCATACTTATGTTGGCAATGCGCGCTACAGGATCTCAAAGGACTCTCAAACACTTCCGTCAATATTTTACTAAATGCGTGGACTTCAACGTTGCGAAGTGCTGGTCACCGAATCCGACCAACCTGGTGTATAAATTTGAAAATGACGGTGGTAATACTGGAGTTTTTACGCAAGAAAGAAACCAGATTGAAGAGCATCCATCCATCAATGTTGTTTGCAATAATGTTTCTTTGGACGATGCGAACGCATTCGTTACCCTGTAGAAGGGTTTGCATAGTTGCTGCTCTGATGTATAGTGATTTCTAATAATCGGCACAGCGTGTCTTCTTTCAAAGTCCAGCTTCGCATTGTTGTTGTATTATAAATTAGTCTCTTCATTATTATTATTTCAAAAGTTTTTAGCGCGACCTCCTCGGGGATTCGGGCTTTTCAGGATGTGGTGGTGGGCTAAAAATTTGCAGAAGAAGAAGCGATTTTTTTTTTTTTTCCCTTCGTCGGTTCGGTGTTGTTAGTGTCGAAATAAATTTTGAACGTCAAGTTAAAGTATAAAGTCACTTGTGAAACTTCCAAATTAAGACGTATCAATATTGAAATCATATGCTCCCCTCCTCTCCTTCTCTATCTATCATCTACACAACAGTATCTCTAAATAATATAAATAACAACTTTTTTTTTTTTTCTACTACTAGTGCTAGCCGCCTACTACTAACTCTACTTTTCTTCTTCTTCCCTCTTCTTCTTCTTCTTTTTTTTTCTTATATTTTATAAAAAAAATTTAATAAAAAAATAATATAATATAATAATATAATATAAAATAAAATATAAAAATAATATTATAAATAATAAATAAAAAATAAAATAAAAAATTATATCTTCATCTTCTACTACTCTATCTTCTTCTACTACTTCTTCTTCTTTTTTTTTTCTTTTTTATTATTATTATTAAAAAATAATAATAATTAAATTAAATCTTCGCTCCTCTCTATTTTCCTAAAATCAGTAGATTCACAACATGGTTGTTGGTACGTAGGCTCAACAACGACATACGTTGAAGGAGCCTTCGTTGAAACGCCAAAGAGAGCATGGCGTCAGTGTTAGAGGGCGACAAAAAATGTAATACGAATCAAGTGCCTTTGCCGGAATCAGATGTGCTGTTTCAGGCCTGCGTTTTTGCATCGGGACGTGGTGCGGATACAAACGATACAGAATACGAATCCATTGAGGAAATGTGGAAGGCAGAGTTGGCGGATGGAAAGTGGTATACGAAAGCTGAAGATTGGTATGTAAATAACTGCCCAACAACAGTCGATGGCGTACTAGGTGGTTTTGGCCACCTTGACCCACTTGATATTGCCGAGTCATGTACATTTTTGGTTGAAATGTTTAAGTTGACTGGACACAAGCTGAGAGAGGGGACCTGCTTGGACTGCGGAGCGGGCATTGGTCGTGTAACAAAGAACTTGCTAAGTAAATTTTTTAAAACTTCAGACCTCCTCGAAAGCAATAGGCGGCTTTTAGATGCCTCCATTACTTTTGTGGATGATAGTGTCCGAGGCGATTTGTATTGCGACAGTTTGCAGAATTTCATCCCTGCTAAAGGAAAATACGATTGCGTTTGGGTGCAGTGGGTTGTTATTTATCTTACAGACGAGGATTTCGTGCTATTTTTGAAAAGGTGCGCAGAGAGTTTGAAACCAAACGGGTTTATAGTTGTGAAAGAGAATGTTATGAATCCAAATAGTATACATAATTTTCTAGTTGACAAAGACGACAGTAGTGTCACAAGGTCAGATCGGATCATGAGAAATATATTCTCCAAAGCTGGTTTGAAGAGGTTCTTCTTAATTTTGGCTACATGTGGATGGTAGTCGGCAAATTTTGTGTCTTTTGTAAAGAGTACAGCGCGTGTTTATGGTTTTTCTGCACTATGCTATGTGAGCACATATAAATATATTACGTAATTCGGTGTGGTCTACAAAATGAAAAATATACACTTCCTCTCCTCTCATATTATTTTTAATCCCAACTGGCTTACGCATCCAGTTTCCGCTTTGCTCATCTCAATCCCTTGCTCCAAAGGAAGCGTTTTCGATGCATGGTTTTCCAACATTGCCTTGTTGGCAATTTTCGACAACAAAATATGCACAGAGCGACAAGAACTTTGATATACACGTAAAAGAGTAATTTTGAATGTAAAATTAGGACATTATTGTATTATAAATTATCGCGCCAGACGCCTGTGGCGACACAAACAGCTTTTTACGCGGCAAGAAAACATTATGGACAAGATTTTGCCTCTCCCATAGACTGAGCATCCTTTATGTTTGGGCACTCGCGTTAATACTCGAGACTACTGTATGCATAGATACAAATCTCGGGCAACGGGTACCAAACTGAAGTGAAGTGAACTACATGTCCAAAGTAAGCGCGCACAATACTACTAGCAATAAAATGTTCTGTTCAGCCGTGCACCACTCTCGCCTTCGACTAGCGCCCCAGCAATAAGGCATAAAATTTCATAACATATCCTAAATATGACAACTCTTTGCGTTTAGTTCGGCGTCTAATAATCAGCACCACCGTCATCACCGAACAAACCGCCGCCGCCGCCCATGTCAATTTCTTCTTCTTCTTCTTCTTCCTCCTCCTCTTCTTCTTCCGCAGCTGCGTCGCCACCTGCACCGCCAGCGCCACCTGCGCCGCCGCCGCCACCTCCGCCGGACAACAATAGATCTTTCATTTCAAAAGTTTGTAGCAATTTAGAGAAAAGAGTTGGCCAGTATGGTTCAACGGTGTTTCCAGATGCAGCAACCAATTTGTTGATGTTATCTGGATTAACTTCTTTCTCTGCGTCGTGCAAGATCAAAGCTGCGTAGGTGGTAACCATTTCGTCTTTGGTTTCACCAGAGACTTCACCAATTTTGAATTCTGCCATTGTTTTCTTTTGTTTGTTTCTTGGTACTGGGAGACTAGAACGTCGGTAAGTTTGCGTTATAATCGTTTTAACCTAGTAATTAGCAATCGTCGGAAAAACTCGGGCATCCGCGCGCCGGGAGGGTGTTCGGGGTGCGGGGAAGAAAAAGACATACAGTGCATTATAATAATAATANATAATAATGAATGAGGATATGCAGCACTTAACGAAGAAACAAACCCATTGTATTTGCATTGTCTTCCGTTGTGTCTTTGTTTATTAATTTTATCACTGCTCAAGACAGAAGACATTTCATTCATCCTTGGATTGTTGTACGTATACTGTGTGGTATACTAATCGATGCTCTGGTCTCATATCGACATGAAGGAGAGCACTGGTGGTGGGAGTCTCTCTCTCGAATGGTGATCATCGATCCTAGTGCTGTGTCCACGGTAAATGCAATGGAAATGTACATGGACGTAGTACTGGAAATTGAGTGAGCACGGATTTTGTAGTCTAGTTGGGGAGTGTTCTATATGATTTCAATATCTACACTGTGTCGATGCTGATTGAGATG
>LT658959.1:116-11236 GCA_900128575.1 Stramenopiles sp. TOSAG41-1 | reverse complement strand
ACTGGCGTGGAGATTGATGCGGAGACTGGTGCAAGTGACGCAGAGACTGGTGCCGAGACGGGTGCCGAGACTGGCGCAGAGATTGATGCGGAGACTGGTGCAAGTGACGCAGAGACTGGTGCCGAGACTGGCGCGGAGATTGATGCGGAGACTGGTGCAAGTGACGCAGAGACTGGTGCCGAAACGGGTGCCGAGACTGGCGCAGAGATTGATGCGGAAACTGGTGAAGGTGAGAGTGCGGATGAGGTTGACGCGCCAGAAATGGAGACTGGCTCAGGTGATGCCAAAACGGTTAATGCGGAGGCTGGTGACGGCGATTCGCTAGAAGCGGAGACTGGTGCAAGTGATGCAGAAACTGGTGCCGAGACTGGCGCGGAGATTGATGCGGAGACTGGTGAAGGTGAGAGTGAGGCTGATTCGCCAGAAGTAGAGACTGGCGCAGGTGACGCAGAAACTGGTGCCGAGACTGGCGCGGAGATTGATGCGGACACGCAGACTGGTGCAGAAGAGATAGGAATAGACGCAGGGACAGAAACGGGTGCAGAAACTGGGTTAGCTAACGATGCCAAAACGGGCACAGAAACGGGCACAGAAACGGGCACAGAAACGGGCACAGAAACGGGCACAGAGGAAACTGGTGCAAACTTGGATGGGGATGGTCCAAGAGCAGGTCGGTCATGGTGCCCGAAGAGTGTTAAGATTTGCCCAAAATCGTTCAAAAAGGTCATCCACAAAATTAATAGAATTGGATGTCCTGAGATTCGCTATGTTTGCGAAAAGATCCATCGTCGATCTGAGATGATGCAGCGGTGGGATAAGTTTTTGAACGACATGCAAGACTAGGAGCTAGGAGACTTGCTAATTTTAATAATTTATTTTATATTGTTATATATTCTTGAGAATGAATATGTATAAATTAATACTAGTACAACACCGTATGCCTATTATTATGAATGACAATATAATGTAAACTTTCTTGTTCTTCTTGTGTTGTGTTATTGTTATTGTGTTAGGTCTAAAATAATATACAGTAGTAAGCATTGTTTGTTGGGTACGCTATAATAATAAATAAAAAATGATAAAAAAATATGAAATTGATGTCTATTGCGGACTGAGAGTGTAGGTTAAGGTGGTGACAGCATGCCCACAACATGTGTTTATGTGTGTGGTAGGGTGGGATATGCTTACTACACTACATACTACAACTTACAGTGGCATGGAATTCATGCGTCATTTATTTCATCATATTCTACTACATACTTCTACTTGCCTGAATGAATGAATGAATGAATGAATGATTAGGGTTAGGTTAATTCTGGCTGCTGCTGGTGCATTACTTACTGCTCTGGTCCATCTCGTAGTAGGAGTTTCCAGATCGATCGATCGATGCTGAACGAATGAAGAATGCGTCATCATTCACCACAACATTTCATACACGGACATACAGACACACGCATCATCATATCATATCATATCATATCATCATATCATCATTGTGTATTCATATTACACTGTATTACATTATTAACAACTATTCTTCTTCCCTTAGCTACTATATATTATCACCATTGTTACTCGTGTTAATGTACATACTACATATCATCTATTGTAGTAATAACAAATAATAAAAAAATATAATAATTATTACTGTATATTAAAATAGTGTGTATTATAGTATAGTCACTCTATTATTACTTTTATTACAACACACTACTATTATAAATATTATTATCTATGCTTCTACTACTACCTACACTACTCATTTTAAAAGAAGACGTGGTGGTGGTTGTGGTGTGGTGGTGATGACGACGACGCACAGACACACACACACACGCACGCACGCATGCCCCCCCGCCCAAGTCTCACCCTCTCTACTATCAACCCCCAAACGACGCTGAACACCCACGCACCCTGCACAGAAGCGAAAGTAAACATAGTCTAAAGGATACAACCCACTCCAAATATGCTCCTGAGACAAATAGCCGCCAAAGGGAAGCAGGCCACCGGCGCCCTGCGCGCCGCCAACTGTGGCACTGCGCGTACCTTTTCCTCCACACACACCTTTGACCTTTCTGGCAAGTTTGAGGTCCACAACCTTCCTTACGAGTCTGGAAAGAGCGATGTTCCGTGCGAATCACCTGCGACAGAAGCGGCCGCAGATAGGGATGAGCTAATGCACTGCCTCAGGCAAATGATGACCATCAGGCGAATGGAACTTACCTGCGACAAGCTGTACAAGGACAAGTACATTCGCGGTTTCTGCCACTTGTACGACGGCCAAGAGGCCATTGCCACAGGTATGATGGCCGCCCTAACGCATGAGGACGGTCTAATAGGCACTTATCGATGCCACGGTCACCAGCTCGTACGAGGAGATACCGTGGAGGCCATCCTGGCTGAGATGTTCGGCTACTCCCAAGGTTCCAGCAAGGGAAAGGGCGGCTCCATGCACTTGTATATGAAAGACACCAACTTTTATGGTGGCGCTGGCATCGTCGGCGCGCAAGTACCCCTGGGCGCAGGCCTAGCTTTTGCGGCCAAGTACACTGCAAAGGAAGGTGAGCTTATGAACGTCGGCGTGACCATGTACGGGGATGGCGCGGCAAACCAAGGCCAAAACTGGGAAGCAGCGAACATGTCCAAGCTTTGGGGCTTGCCGACTATCTTTGTCTGCGAAAATAACCAGTACGGTATGGGTACCAGTATCGAGCGCTCCAGCGCCATCACCGAGTATTACAAGCAAGGCGGTGTTGCCATCCCAGGCATCAAGTGCGACGGTATGGATTACTTGGCAGTCAGAGAGTGCTTCAAGTACTGCAAGGAATACAGCGGCAGTGGCAACGGCCCGATCTACGTAGAGTTGAACACATACAGATACCACGGCCACTCTATGTCAGACCCTGGCACGACTTATAGGAATAGGGACGAGATTGGCGCGGTCAGGGAATCGCGGGATCCGATCGAGACGGTCAAAAAATACTTGATCGAGGCAGGATTTAGTGATGAAAAGGAACTGAAGCAGTTGCAAAAGGAAGTTACCAAGGAAGTCAATGCTGCAGCGGAACGGGCAAAGAAGGGCTCATTGCCGGAGATGCAGGAACTGCACACGGACATCTACGACGATGGCACTGGAAAGAGTGAGATTCCAAAGCACGTGCGTATGCCGGTTTACGAGCATAGTGTGGGAATTTAAGGAGCTCTGCCCCTCCCCCCGCTTTTTGCGTTGCAGCTAAAAATGCCGCCCGTTGGTACCAGTTGTCGACATCTCGAGCCCGCCTCGCAAGCGTTGGATGGCTACGTGCCATAGGGATTCTGCATCCTTCTCATCGATGCCATGAAATGCAATTGTGATTAATTGTTTAAAAAAAAATACACGGGACCAAATGAAAAAAGAGCTAAATTATATATTACATTTTATCACTTAACATATTATATAAATAAAAGAATGTATAAATATTAAATATCTATAATAATCTGAAACATCATCATATGCATATAGCGTTACATTCAAAGTAAAGCGAGATCACATGTTTTTTCACACGTACTTGGTCGTGGCAGGAGGCAGTTCAGCGGGTTTTCTTGGCGCGGGATGCATCGAGAATTTTGTCGATTTCCTCCACGGCATTGACCCTCTTGACATGCTGAACCACCTTTTCAGTGAACCCCCTGACAAGCTGTTTGTCAGGCACAAAATTACTAATTCCCGCAGTCACTGTGCATGCTAGCAGCGACCATACCGCACGGGATGCATATAACGCCCACATGCGATCGTCGTCTATCCCAATGTCGTCTATCCCTTTCTTCGACAAATGGCCCCGAAGACACTTTGCGTAGTACTGCAGATATTTTTTCTCGTTTTCTGCAAGCGTTTTTGGGGACACTGCGAAGAATAGAAAATACGATACATCACACAGTGGTGTGTCAGCACTAACAAGCTGCCAGTCGTAGAAGGCAGCAGTGCCATCACTGCGAAAGTAGACGTTTCCGAGGTGGGCATCGCCATGTATCAAAGTTAAGGGCGGTTGGCGCCAGTGATCCGTCAACGTGCTCCAATTGCGTATTGCTTTGTTGAGTAATCCCCACATTTCTTGATCGAGCAGTCCTGGATATTTAGTTTTAAACCCATAGCCAGCACCTTCTGTAATTACTCTAGTAAATGGCGGCCGGTTCGCTTCCCTCCACACCTGGTATGGGGCACCCCAGTGGACGGAGTGCAGCTCCGCCAGTGCAGCAAGACCTGCACGAATCTTTTGGTCGTCACAAGTGTCGACCAGCGATAAAAGTGTATGGCCTGAGTCATACAAGTCTTCTTGGATGTACAAACATCGACTTCCAACTTTTCTGCAGCAGTGCGTAAGGACGCTTAGATGGGGTGGTATAGTCGTTGCGATATTGTGAAAGAAAAAGTTTTCATTGTCGTACAACCCAATTGTGTTGATGAAAGACCGTATCATAATATCACTTGGGTGCAACTTGACAAACAACCGTTGGGACGTCCCATCAGCAAAAATAACCTCTATCCATGCCCTCCGAGTACCTTGTGCACCATCGCCTACAACACCTTCCGGCCGTCGTTCTACAATACGATCGATCCTTTTGCTTCCCGGATACTGCATGAGGAAAGACAGGTTCGCCGGCTGCAGCACCTCCTCCATACTTTTTGGTATGCCTTTCTTCGTTTTGGAAAACTTGGGCAAGACGTAGTCTTCCACAAATGCCTGGATGACCCATCTCATGATCATAAAGTTAAGCCATACCAGCTCAGCGACAATGTGCAGAATGGTCGCGATCATGATGACCCAAAACACGGCGCCCTTCGACTCTGGCCCGCTGTCAATGCGCTGTGACGATGGGTAAATCGCGGCGAGAAGATGAAAAAGAACGCATCATGTTGTACACTACAAACAACATGCACCTCATCATCATCCTCGTCCGTCCCCTCCTATTATTATTATTATCTCTACTACTACTACTACTACTACTAAGAAAAAAATGTAGTAGTAGAAGTAGTAGTAGTAGTAGTATAAGAGAAAGAAAAAAATAAGCAGTAATTATAATAATAATAATAAAAAGTAGAAGTGTAGTATGGATAAAACTACTGGTATTAATAACTCATGTGTCTACATTGTCGTTCTATTATTCTTTCTTCTTCTTTCTTTTCCTTTATTTTCTCCTTTCTCCTTCTTCTCTCTTCTTCTTCCTTTTATTTTTCTTCTTCTCTCGTCGACGACGTCGGATCGATCTCTTCTCATCAACAAAATCAGCTAGCTACCACAACCCCAGCATGTGCACCAAGTGTTCCGGACGCGCGACGTGCCAGCGTTACCACTACATCCATGTC
This sequence comes from Stramenopiles sp. TOSAG41-1, assembly GCA_900128575.1. Lineage (NCBI taxonomy): Eukaryota > Stramenopiles sp. TOSAG41-1. The sequence goes on along the minus strand of LT658959.1, from coordinate 5,895 downwards.
CGCCTTGATGAAAACGCCAGGAAAGTTAGGTTTTGGGAACATCCGCTTGAACCCAAACTCAAACACAGGTACCGTTGCCTTGTTGAAAGAAAATTTGCAGAAGATATTGGAACACCACCGGGCCCAATCGAAGGTTAACGGGCACGATACTGGGAAAGTCGCTGCTCAAGTAATCGATACTGCAAACATTTTTGATAATGGTGAATCCGAGCGGGCTGTGGGTGAAGTAATAAACGTGATGGGTATACATGAAGACATGAACTACTTTTTCATTTCAAAGTTCGGCTACTTTAACAAGACAGTAGATGGTGCAACAGGCTCCACGAGCGTCCAGCACTCTGGCGACGCCGACTTTATGCGAAGCGAGTTAACCACGTCGTTGAAAAATCTACAGAAAACATCGTTAGACTCATTTTTGATACACGAGCCAGAGGAACAATTGCGCAAAGAATTTCCATTCCAGATTGATGGTGATATGCCGCCACCGGACACAAGCGGCGGTTCTCCAGCGCAGCCGAGAATAATACCCCCATCCTGTTCCCCAAAACAACGTGACGAATTCTTGTACGAGTATTACAAGCCATGTATTGCTGCCCTGGAGGAGGAAATTCATATGACGCGGCGAATACATAGTTACGGCATTAGCACAAATACAATTGGATTGCCCGAAAGCCACCCGCACCACGTGTCTCCTGAGCTGTTCATGAACCTGTCGAATGATGTTCTTAAAAATCATGAAGCAATTCCGGACAATACTCTAAGCGGCTTTCAAGTGATCCAGACACCATTCAACGTCTGCGAAACCAATAGCCTGAAGCTTATTAACCGTGCCCTAGGCCGAAGTGTTATAGACAGTATGAGTGGCACTAGAAACAACAACTTGTTTGTGATGGCTCTACGGCCGTTGACGGTTGTAGACGATCGTAGCGTCTGGAATCTGGAAGGTTTGGTGGACAACAAAACTTTTGTTAATGGTGCATGGAGCTCGATTGAAGAGTTGAAGGATCTGAACGATGTTTATGAAGAAGCGTTGGCCTATTTCACTGCGCCTGAGCCATTAGACCCGGATAATCCCACGCAGGACGAAAAAGACACCGCCGAGGCATGTGCGTTATTGAAATCTTTGCTCGGAGACCTGAAAAACGAATTTCCAAAGTTTGTGACTGTTGACATGTACGAGAGCAATCTGCAAAACAGCATCATACCCATGATACATAAAACTTTCGATGGGATGGACGACCAATCCATTGAGGTTATACAGCGTTTTTTCGACAAGTACGGAAAAGCGGTTCGCAGCATGGCACCATACCATATGCAATCTTACGTCGAGTCTACAATTAATCCGTTCGGCAGCAATGAAAAGCAGGACGACGGAGACGAAGAAAGCGACGTCCAATCGACCCATTCAATTCCACCTGGGGTGAAAATTGAACAATATAGTTTGCAATGGTTATTAAATGAAAAGTGTCCGATCAACACAATTCTTCTAGATGAAATTAACGTGTGAGGCGGTGGCTGTGTGTGATAAACATGTTGTTGAAAAATACGGTGTAAGTAAAAGAAGTAGTAAATGTAGTAGTATGATAAAGAAGAGTAATAATATAAATATAAGAAGAGTTGGTGGAGGAAGGAGATGTGAAAGAGACGACAAAACACACAACAACAACAACAAGTTTTCCTGTGTACTTAGTAGGTGCTAGTAGTAGTGTAGAATAATTTAAAATTCCAATATAATTTGAAATATACATTTATTTCTCATAATGATGAGTAATAATAAAAATAAATAATTGAGAGGAGTAGCATGTATAATAATAAAAAAGAAGAAAAGAGAAAAGGAGGGAGCGTGAAAAGATGATGGCACGAATATTCATTATAATTAATAATAATTAATACTAAGTACTGGTGTATGATAATAATAATAATAATGGTGTGTGGTATCAGATATGATATATAATAGTATCGCTATATATACATAGCAGTATGTAGTGTAGTCGATCTCGTAGTAGAAGAATGAGATGATGAGTGGTCATTCCTTCATCATTTTTCATCATCATCATTCTTCTTCTTCTTCTCTCTCTCTCTCTCTTGCTTGGTTGATGCATGCCCTTCTCTTGTCACATCCCAACAGCATGCATGCATGTTCTTCCCTCCACCCACGACGGAACATACTGCCTGTACTTGCAGTGATTCAAGGCTCATTGTCATCATCGCAAAACATGTCCCACGGACCGCCACCTTCAGGTTTCCAGGCACCGCCGCTACAGTTTCAACCGCCGCCGCAGCAAACACAGAAACACCAAACACCTGGCGTTCCACAGCGTGAGCCGGCGCCCCTTTTGGACACGCCGTCGCAAACATGTTATGTAAACCACATAGACCAGAAGATAAAAGAGAATGTGTTACGAGAAAAGCTACATGATGCGTTTTCAAAATATGGTACCATCCTGGACGTTCATGTGCGGAAGTCGTATAAGACGCGTGGCCAAGCGTGGGTGACCTTCGACTCCCTTGAAAGCGCAAAAAGTGCGATAGAAGCCCTAAATCAAACATACTTTTTAGGAGATACAAGTTCTCTTCATGGAAGCCGCCGCCCCATTCAAGTAAACTATTCCAAGAACAAGGCTATCATTGTCGCGAAAAAAGATGGTACGTACAAAGATAGGAAGCGATTAGGCCTGGACGCCACCGATGGTAGTAATAAGAAAATGAAGATGACTTTTGACAAAACGATCCCACCTCATAGCGTTTTGCTTATTCAGCATATTCCCAAGGTAAGTAGCAAACTTTCTTCATCTAGCGCACGTATATATTTTCAAGGATTGCTGACAGAGCTGTCATTTACATATACACTAATATGCCACTGCTTAGGATACAACCGAGGAGCAGTTGGCGGAGATATTCAGCAAGTTCCCAAACTTCAAGAAGGTTCGTTTCGTGCGTATTCGAGACCTTGCCTTTGTAGATTTTGAGAATGTCAGCAGTGCGACGCACTCCATTAATCAGGTTCGGCAAACAACTCCATGGTTACATGTAAACTATGCAAAGCAATAATTTTGTTATAATATTTTTTTAATATAATATGTATACGAGAACAATAACCGCAAAAAGAAAAATTGGGCGCGGTACCTAGACCTTATATAAATTTATTAATCCCCCCAAGGTTACTGTCGATGGTTACATCTGGATAACATCAATGATATTGGCACAGGTTCTTGGTGCTGAGCACGCTGCGTTAGCGGATCGATTTTTGGTATGTATTTCGGGCACTCATCAACATCGTCGTCGCCATCATCTCCATCGCCATCGCCGTCATCACCATCACCTCCATCCCCGTCATCACCATCGCCGTCATCACCATCGCCGTCATCGCCATCGCCGTCATCGCCATCGCCGTCATCACCATCGCCGTCATCGTCATCGCCGTCATCACCATCAATGTTGTCGTCAGTATCGTCGTCATTATCATCTGTTGGAAGGTCGTCTTGATCCTGACCACCCAAATCACAATTAAACTTCTTTTTCTTTCTTTTCCACTTTTCCTTTATCCTCCTTATTTTTTTTTTTAACTTTTTTATGTCTTTTTTAATATTTTTAATCTTTCCCTTTAATGTTTTCCGTTTGTCTTTGTTGTCGCTGACTGCATTTTCGCCCCCTTCCAAGAAAATAGCGTCTTTGTTGTCGTTGGCATGTATTATGCAGCATCGAACCTGCGATGGGCCTTTGCAATTGCCATCGTGGTAGCGACCCGTTTGGCAATGGTCAGGGTTCGATTGATCCATGCATTTACCAACTAAATTTTTAGCAGTTTTAGCACTACAAAGCTTGTTAATATATTTTTTGACATCCGATTTCTCATCAATTTTGCAATTGCAGTTACCACACGGACCCCAATTGCGACGGACAATCACTTTCTTCCCATTACCGAAAGGATTGGGCTTGCTCAATACTTTATCAATACATTCTTGCGAATTCCCAGCAGCTCTGGCACGGCCGTTATCGTTGCAATCGTAATATTTCCCTCCTTGATGCTTTTTCAAATAGACGTAACATTCCTCTTTGTCGTTATCGTCTTTGCAATTGCAGTTGCCACACGAACCCCAATTGCGACGGACAATCACTTTCTTCCCATTACCGAAAGGATTGGGCTTGCTCAATACTTTATCAATACATTCTTGCGAATTCCCAGCAGCTCTGGCACGGCCGTTATCGTTGCAATCGTAATATTTCCCTCCTTGATGCTTTTCCAAATAGACGTAACATTCCTCTTTGTCGTTATCTTTTAATCCTTTTAATTTTTTTTTCAATTTCGATTTTTTTCTACGTTTTTTTTCTAGTTTGGCCCTTAGCTTTTTAATTTTTTTTTTGTCTTTTTCGCACTCTTTGGAAAGGTCTTTTTTTTTCTTCTTCTTTTTCTTCTTCTTCTTCTTCTTCTTCTTCTTCTTGTTTTTTTTCTTCTTCTTGTTTTTCTTCTTATTTTTCTTCTTCTTCTTGTTTTTCTTCTTGTTTTTCTTTCCCTTCTTGGCTCCCCCCCCCCGTTTGTTCTTCTTCTTCTTTTTCTCTAGCGCGTCACTATCTTGGATTTTCAAGCTACCACGAAACCGGGGCATTACAACTTCTTTAGCAGTTTCAGTTACACTCAGTTGACCCTGCTTCTCTCTTTGAAGCCGACGGTACGCATTGATCATACGATGGAAATATTTTCTATTGGGGCTGGAGATGTCGGGCTCACGTGTTTGCCGACGACGCAACTGTCTGCTAGTCCTACTAGACGACACAGACAACGAGAACATCCACAAGACAAACAAAAATAGGATACCGAACTGCATTGCAGTCAAATATAGGGCACGAATATTTATGGGATAAACTAGACGTGACTGCGAACGTTCCAACGAAAGTTTCAAAAACACTCAAAGTTGCTTTTACTATTTCTCTCCCCCTCTCTCTGTGTGCGTGCCTGTGAAGGGGTTATTTGTAGAAAAGAAGGGGCAGCGATGAACATACAATAATGAGGAGGAGACGAAGAAAGAAGGAGGAGAGATTATATCATTATTATACTTGTTGTTGTTGTGTATTATTATTTTTATTGATGATGAATGATGTTGTGTTGTTGTTGTTGTGGTCTACGTGGAGGAGAGAGATTATTATTATACTTCATCATCGATACCCCATGCTATAATATCATCTGTAACCAGGCGGCCTCCTACCTTCTACCGAATGCATTCTTATCATATTGTACCAAGTAAGATAAATCCTATCTGCGAGTTGGAGAGGGGAGTTTCTATAATATGATAAATAAAATTACTTATTTACGATTCACAACGTATTACTATTATTTTTGATGCATCTGCGAGTTGGAGAGGGGAGTTTCTATAATATGATAAATAAAATTACTTACGATGATTCACAACAACATACATATTACTATTATTTTTGATGCACAAGAAGACGACTACTGATGAGTTTCACGGAGAAGGTTAACGAATGATGTAATTGTGGAGACATGTTTTTTAGTACACATCACATCTCTTCTCTTGGCGTTGGCCGAATCGACGAACATTGCTTTGTCCTACAGAAGAAATGTGAGACGAAGTAGTAAGCCAAGAAAGACCCATTCTTATTCCTTATAGCATTACACCTGTACATATAATATAATATAATAATAATAACTAAAAATACAGTGTAGTAAAATTATTACACATTGTTATTGTTGGTTATAATTACCGTCTCTCATCTCGCAATTGGTGAAAACAAAAATGTACATTTCCGGGTTAGCGAAAGT
>LT658958.1:0-11253 GCA_900128575.1 Stramenopiles sp. TOSAG41-1 | reverse complement strand
TAGCAGTGGTGGAGTTGCAACTACGTGCAGTGGGGGATCGAACTGTCGAAACTCAATGTTGGAAAAAGAGATATTGGATCGCAGCAACTACGGAATCATTACACTGCCAACTATTGTTGTTAATGGTGTGGTTCTAAGAGGCGAAAGCGAGAGCAGTGGCGGTGCTGCAGAGGCGTTAGCTGCGCGGGCAATTTGTCGCGCATTTGCGTTGGGATTTCAACCAGATGTATGCGATCGATGGCTCAACCCTATCGCAACCAGCAATGGCGCAGGGCAAGCGTCAATATCGTTCACTGCGACGTTGACATCCAGCGCAGGGGACAAGATTGTTTACAATCCAGAAATGGCAGCACGCTTCATTTCGACCTTGAGCTTAAAACTAGGAGTCGAGCGCGGGAGTATTAAGCTTGGAAAAGCGACAGCCAAAACTTCTTGCGGCGGATCTGCTTCGAAGTGCTACGTGCTACCTGTTACACTAAAAAACCTGCTATGTACAGATGAAGTCGATGAAACGGAAAGCGTTGCGCAATTGTTGCATCGCGTGAGCAGCTGCGAGCAAAATGTTGTGACAGCAGAAAGTGCGAGCAAGGAAGTGACAAGTTTGGAAGGGAAGCCTTTCTATTTCCATACGCACGTCACCAACGACGGGGTGACTCATGTGATCACGGCCCGTATGTCAGGATTATCCAAGGACTGTAAAGCTCTTGGCGGGGCAAAAGGTGCCTCGCCCCAAGGGGTGAGCGTTGGCGTTGTTATATTGATCGTAGTTCTGTTATTAGTTGTGATCGGCGCCAGTGGTTTCGTATGGTACAGGCGTGTGCGGCAGGATATGCAAATGCAAGTCCAATCGATCTTGGCCCAATACCAACCATTGGAAGAAATGAACTCGAAGAAAGACGAAAGTGACACTGCTCCGATGCTTTAGAAGTTGGAAACGGAATGTGGTATTATCGAACTCTCCGCCGCAGTATGCTACACACAGCTAAAAATTAACGCGTGGCGATTCATTTTAAAACATGTTGTTGTTCTTCAAATTGATATATTTATGTTCAATTGATATGTATACACAGTAAGTGTGTGTGCGTTTGTCGTCTGGGCTCTCTTTGACCTTAGCTTTTGAATTCTCTTACTCTCTCTCTCTCACACACTCTCTGTCTCTCTCTCAGTCTTTATAATGAAGAAGAAGAAAGGTGGAGAGAAAAAAACAACAACACACACAGTCAACACAAGTCTAAGTAAGAAATAGAATATTGTTATCGATAGTCTTCCTCCTATCATATATGCATTATTATTATTGTGTTGTCAGTCAGTCAGAGATAATAAAGAGGGCCACCAAAGAAGAAAGAAGATTTTCAAAAAAGCAACAAGTCGAGGTAGTAATTAGGAGATATGCAACTTAGACACTATGAATTGTTGTACTACTAATACTCTGTAGAAAATGCCTTCTTTATTATTCATTATTTTTTTATATAATAATAGACTAATAATAATAATAATAATAATAATATCACATTATGATTGATGATGATTGATAATAACAATATAATACGATGAATAATAATAATGATGTTGTTTGTTGTTGTTGTTTGTTGGTGTGTGTTGTATGTGGTGTGATAATCTCATCATCGTTTGATTGCAACATCACAAGCACCCATCTTGACTTTTCCGCCCTCGTGTCTCTTTCCATCGCCAGCGCGAGCAGGGCCAAGTCGCAAACAGGCGCTGCTAGCATTTTTAAATCGGAAGCAAGGTTAGAAACGATACACTGCTATGCCGTTCGCGGTTGATAGGACGGACGAATTTTATGAAATTGTTCGGCAGCTTCAGAAGGGCAAAAAGCAGAGTCAAGATGTAGTCAAAACGACTCCCAAACCGACGGCTTCCGAATTCACAAAGGCCAGTGGGATAATTTCACGTCATATTGAAGTGACGGCAAACAAGCTTTCGCAATTGACACGGCTTGTAAAGAATAGCTCCATGTTCAATGATAGCACTAACGATATAAATCGTTTGTCGCAGTCGATTAAGAACGATATGAGTGTGTTAAAAGGTGACATAGAAGCACTAAGCACTAAACTTGGACTCAGTGGCGCGAAAGGATCGCAAGCCCGTCAGCACTCTGTCCATTTAGTCAATAATTTAAAAACCCAGTTAGGAAAGCAGAGCAAAGTATTTCAAGATGTACTACAGGATAGAGCAAAAGCGCTAAAGGACCAACAAGCGCGGCGGTTTAGAATGGGAGTTGCCAACACCCCAGGCACCGCGCTTGGGCGGCCAATGGTCTTTGGACAACAGGACGAAAGGGAACATGCGGGTGAAACCGTTTCAAATTTGCGCGATAGGCGGGGAACATCACCGGGCTCGTTTGTACAGCGTAAGGACTTGGATCCGAATGATAAGAGCCGGAGACTCGCTGATGCCCCTTTGCGACTTCAGGAACAGCAGATGATATCAAACTATACTGAGTCACGCGCACAGGCGGTGGAAACCATTAATACAACGATGAACGAGCTAGGCACAATGTTTTCACAGTTGATGGAAATGATAGAGTTTCAGGGACAAGACATTCAGAGGATAGATGACGATGTTTCTGATATCGAAAATAATCTGAGTGCAGGTTTGACGGAACTGCAAACAACGTATAACAACTCCAGCAATAAAATGTTGATGATGAAAATATTCGGTATTTTCATGGCGTTTATGGTCATTTTCATCCTCTTTTTTGCCTGAAGAGGATTTGATTTACGGCAAAAGATCAAACTCTTGATAGGCTTACTTTTTCAATGGGTAGGTATTAATATCTAAAAACGAAATATAAAAGTCACGCGAACAAAATGTAATATATATTTTATTATATGTGTCATGTTTTAACGTAAGCGATTCGTACGTATGAAAAACTTGTTTTTGAAATCTAAATCTCAGAAAAACGTTGCCCCGCTCTTAAGACGCCTTGGTCCCTTCGCCCGGCTTTGCAACCTTTACATCGGCGCTGAACTTTTTTATCCCGTAGCCGTTGTAACTTGGACGCGTATCTTCGCCGGAGCAAACATGCCACCATAATTTTGGCAACGCTTCAGCACTTTTTTCTAACGAATCACATAGGGTTTCAGGACACCATCGGCAACACGCAGGGCCACCACCACAACAAGCCAAATCAGCATCAGTGTCGAGTAATTTTCTTATCCATGGTTGCTCCATATCCTTCTTTTTCGTCGGGTCTAAAATTTGAAGTATTCCTCCATCATCTTTAACCGGCTGGCAGCATGGTAGCTCGAACGCATCGTCAGTAATTTGCGTTGATGGTGGGCAAACTGGCGGTTTTGGTTTTTTCCTGGGTACTTTATCTTTGACTCTTTTAACGTAACCATACTTGTAGTCCCATCGTTGAACTACTTGTCTCCTGACTGCATTATGATCCCCGAAAGCGCTTTTTTCGGTGTCTTTACCTTGGCCATAAAGGGTGAAGCCCTCGGTGTACAGATAGTCTGAACACACAACACACTTAAAATTGTTCATTGAACGTGCTTCGTCCGATACACCCACTTTCGTTACATGGTTGATGATTTTCCGTTTGCAACTGAACGCGGTATCACACGAAATTGGTTTGTCAGGATCCTCTAAATCGCTATCTTTTATTTTCGACGACCAACGTTCTACTACTTCGATAAAACTCAGATCATTTTGTTCGCCTCCAACCTTGTTACTGTGAGATTTGTGTGTTAGTAAATGCTCGAAATGTCCAGCAATAAATGTATAAGGTGCTACGCTTTATACAATGAACTTACAAACTTACATCTAATTTATGCTGCCGACGGGCAGCCTTGGTGTTACCACGGAGCTTTGTGTTAAGTTGTCTATTTGATACCCTTGTACTTCTAAGTGTTGAATGGCGCATAACGGCATTGTATTCTATGAATGCTGTCCTAATATCAGCGTTGCAGAGGTCTCCTTCCTCGAACGCAACATCTCGCATGTCGTGCTTCTTTTGGGACTTTGCCAGATCGTTCGTGATCCTGAGTGCCCTTTCTTTACATTTTGCGATTTCCTCTGCATTGGCTATAGCCATCGCGTCCTTCTTGCTTTTTGGCAACTCTTCAAACAGGGTTCTATTTGCAAAAGCAAGCAATTCATTCGAATCAACAATAACTTTATTCATGTCGAATGTAGCTTTCTTCGTTTCGCTCGGGTCGAACCATAATCGTACACCAGGATCACCCTTAAGCGATTCAAATGCCTCGCATGGAATACGATTTTCCTTTCTTTCCTTCATATGGCTAAGCTTTTCAACTTGTTGGGCAACACAATCAGCACCGCTCTTCTTTGCTGTTAGTCGTTGCTCGAGGTACCTCATATGTTCCTGGGCCAGCGTCAGCGATCTCCTCGATTTCTCGGCTATGCTGGCCGGAAAGCATACCACGTCCGGATCTTCATCCTTAAGCAGTGCCCTTGCCTCCCTCTTCTTGTAAATGAATCCGCACAGCTCCAGATATTCTATCGCTGCAAGGGCAGCTTCGTTTGCAGCTTTCGCGTTAATGGCTCTAGTTCGTGCAACTGCATCCCATGCAGTTATGCCACGGTCGTCCATTTCATCATGCATGGACATCGATGTAACGTCGTTTGCAGTAGTTACCAATTTAATAGCTCGCTTTTTAGCATTGCTATGCCTCTTCTTGATGTTGCCAAATAGCCTTTGGTTCTCCTTCCTGCACAATTCAGCTTTTTTTTTCTGCTCCTTGCAATACAAATTGTCTTTGATTTGTTCTAGTTTCAATTTTTCGTTAGCTACTTTACCGGCTTTCTCAAAATCGACGCATTTTTTGCGCTGGTTATTGTAGGCGTCAGTTATATTTTCACTAGATGCCTCGACTTCCTGTTGGTGGTTAAGAACCTCGGTTTCTTTAGTTTCGTTCGTGTCGTCATTAAGGTGTTCGTGAAGCTTCGTAAGCAGCGACCCCATTTTTCCTACCTCGTCTCTCAATAACTTATGATCCCATCCAAGAGCTGCCATGCACTCTTCATGTTCTGCCCACGCTTTTCTTGCGGCTTCCACGGCTTCCTTAGTAGCCTCTGACTGCGTGCACATTTTTCGTTTGGTGCCGTCGGAGTTTTTTGTTTTGTTTTTTTCCGCTTGCTCTACCAGATCTTCTTCTTCAACTTCTTCATCATCAACTGCATTTGCATGTTGCTCTTCCACAGGTTGCTCTTTCACAGGTTCCTCTTTGCCACTGCTACCGGTGTTGTTGTGGTACGGTTCAGGCCACGGAATGTGTGGAACGTTGGGTTCGTCGTGGGGGTGAACGTTGCCGTTCGGACCACTCGCTCCGTCGCTGCCGTTCTTACCACTCGCTCCGTCTTTGCCGTCTGCTCCGTGGAAAACTACAACATTTTGTTCACTAGTTCCCGGAAGTCCTGGGTTACCATTATTGTTAGTAGTGTCATCGTCAGCCGTGTTGCCATTGCCGCCTGTGCTACCACTGCCGCCTGCGCTACCACTGCCGCCTGCGCTATCGTCACTGGGCTCGTTTTTCTCTGCACCGGCATCTGTATTGGGGGTTGACTCACCATCCCCATCAAGAGTGGTATTTTTGTTTGCGTTAACGTTGCTATCAACCAAATTTGAACCACCGTCCGCATTTTCATTCTCGCTTTGTTCTTGGTCACCATAGTTATGGTGTGGCAATCCGGAGCCTGCAACCGACGGTGCGGTCAAACCAATGCCCATGCCCATTGCGTCTAAGGAAGCGTCCGGCATCAAGACCCTATCGTCAATTGAGCCTTGCCCGTGCACGAGCACAACTGCGACTGACAAACAAAGAAAGAGTCCTTTCATCGCAACCATTGTATCGATTTTAAAGCACTCAACCTATTCCTTCGTGCAACCTGCAGGTATTAATCTTGCTTGGTGCACTTGGTTGGAGAAGAGCAGAGAGCAGTGCAGAGGCACAGTCGTGTTACCAACGCAGCACAATTGTCGAAACACACTACGAGCCACAATGGTGTTTTTATGTAATTTGTAATTAGCAGCAGATCACAGTGCCCTTTTTTTTTTCCAGTGTCTGATCGACCAGTCTCTCCTCCTTTTCCTCGCCGCAGGTACTTGGAAAGTGTGTAGTATTTTAGTAGTAGGGATGTAGCATTGCGACCCATGGCGTTTCTTTGATCAAGATGGTGTGGAGAGATTAGACTTCTTTTGTTTTCCACGAGGCTTAAAGAAGTCCCCCTGCGTGCTCTCTTTTATCGCACAGATTACATGATTTGTATTGAATTATCTGATTTTATGGTGAGTAGGGGAAGACAAGTATGGGTCATAATTGGTTTCTACTGCACAGTTCGGTTCCCCCCTCCACGTTTAAAGGAGGAAGGAGAGTGCAATGAAGACAGACTCGATGCGAATGGATTCTGTCTTCACATTGTCGCACGTGTAAATGAAACAAACGAGATTGGGTTTGAATCTGGACAATACGCAGAATACTACTTGCAGCTTCCAATGCATGCAGTCGAGCGGGTGCGAAGAAGATGAAAATAATAATAAAATAGTTTATGTGTTTTTTTCTTCTCCTCTATTTTATTATTTCTTTGGTGAGGTGATAACGCTACAACAATAAATTGTGTGTATATATTTTACATTACTACATATACATTATTATATACACAACGTAATAAAATAAAAAAATGGCCATAATATACAATAATAATAATAATAGTAATATGGTTGTAGTATGTTATTATTATTATTAATATCATTATTATGTAGTCTCCTCCTCCTCACTTCACATTCTTCCTCTATCTCTCTTCTTCGGTCTTGTTCCAATTGTTTCGCCAGGTACCCGTACTTCCTCCTACATCGCCCTTCTTAATTTCTCAACATCGCTGGAACCCTTACAGAGTATAACACTCTGGAAAGAGCTCATGGGTGGGCGATACCATGTGGATATTGGTATCTTTGTTGCACTATTAGTCTGTGCACTATTCTCAAGCGTCAATTGTATATATGTCCGTCGCGTTCAGGTTGCTGCTGTACAGTCAGGTTTAAGGAAAACAGCATCTCATAATAATCTAGGGCGAAACCCAACTGTAGTAAATAAAAAACATAGAAAATTTGAAAGAGGGATTATACCGCACTCTTTAACGACGTCTATTCGGGAGGAAAAACTGGCCAAATTAATTGCAGCGATAGCTTCACAAGATCGAAGTAGCAAGGTAAGCTCCGGGTTACTTTTAACTGCGTCTAACAATTGCTTGTCGTGTACAGAAGCGAGAAAGTCATTAATGACCGTGCAATCATACTTTGATGATATCATTGACTGTGTATCACTTCCCTCGTTTGATACTTCATCAACAGCGACTTTGTGTAATTTCACGACTGCCAGCTTGAAGTTTGATTTAACAAATGAGTATATGAAAACACACTTACTCGGGGAGAAGACATACTATGACGTGCCTAAGTTTAAAAATAATATTGACTTGGCGCTCTCACTATTCGAGAGTGCACAACCAATATGCTTACAAATATATAATTCGGACAATATGTTCAAATTCAAGAGGGAAGCTTGCACCCGCAAACTAAAAACGTGCTCGAACCTTTTGCGAGAGTTGACCTCAGCCACACTTGGACAGCATTTTACACCAACTGATGTGAAAGTCATTGCAGAAAACAGTGTGGATACAGCGCAAGAATTGTACTATTACATCGAAAAGCATGACATATTCAACGCGATCAAGAAGCTGGACAGGATTGATTATGATTTGTTAGCCCTGCAACAACTCAGCAAATACATAGACAATCCTATTCTTGGAAATAACTTCAAACTTTTGATAGATAAAACTGGTAAGTATATTTCATCTTGGATTTTTCGAACAAACGATGACTAACTTAGTTGCACATGGTACAGACAAAGTGTACCAGCACTTCAGGGACGATGTGCTAAATCACCCGTTCCCCACAAAACAACTTGTTAACGTTATCATACAGATGGATTTCGATACTAAGATCAAACCATATACCATCCCAGACATAAAGATATTGGAGCATGATATGTCCGCGGCACTAAAGCATACTTTAAACATATCCAATGATCCAGAATTCATTAGTGATCTTAACTTTAGCTTGTCAACGCGTCCGAAAAATGTAGACACTTTGGAGGACTTTGACTCATCAACGCGTAGGAAAAATGTAGAGTATCAAAACCAAAACGACAATATTTATTATGGTTACAAAAGCTTCGAGATGACCTGTAACATTTCCACGGTTCCTGTATACGTCTCAACTCTCATGGACAGAATCACAATCATTTTTGGAAGAAATGAGGAACTGGATCATTTTCGGTTGCAAAATAAATACAACAACTTAGTGCATGTGGATCTCATCAACGTAGTCAAGAATACTGAAAAGCAGTACCTTGTTGATAAACAAGATGGAGAGGCACTTGATAAAGATATGAACGCAACCAGTTTATATCTTAAAAGGAATTTACCGAATCGTCCAATCACTGACAATGTTAAAAAACTACATTACGACCTGGTGAAGCACCTTAAAGGGCTAAAACGTAACACGAAAGAGTGCAGAGTGGGTACAATTGACGACTGCGGAAATGAACACCCTGATGCAAGCAAAACTGTGATTATGTCGAATTATGAGTGTTTCAAAGGTGTTTGTGAGCCTAGAATCGAGTGCCAGAGTTCACGAGATTGCCATACCACGACATTAACCAGCCGTTTTAATGACACGTCACTCAGTATGTGTTATAGAAACTTCTGCACGCTCAAGCATACAACGGAGAATGCTCCGTGTGAATCCGATATAGAGTGTGCAGGTAAAGGTACAAAATATGGTCTTTATTGCATAAACAAGCATTGCAAGAAGTTGCGCAACCGTGGCGAGACATGCCTTGCAGATTATGAATGTAGACCGGAACTATTTTGTTATAGTGACAACAAGCTGGGGGATAGCAGTAAAACTGGTATATGCTTTCCTAGGAAAAAGGAAGGCGACACATGTGATAGAGATGACTGCGGGCCTTCTCCGTCATGGCGCTGCGGTGCAGATGGTACTTGCACAAAGAACTCTGGCAATGCAGGAAGTTTTTGCGTTGATGATGCTGATTGCTCGGATGAGTTGACATGTCAACAGTCCACATGCAGAATTCACATGGGTGGAATAGGATGCAGAGTTTTGTCAGGTGCTCTGGACATAGATAATGCGAACAACAAGCACTGTTTGGAAACATTCGTATGCGAAAAAGATGTGTGTGTCGGTGACCTCGGCGCATCATGCGATCCACATAAAAAAAATCAGTGTAAATTTGGGCTTGAATGTAATAAAATGAGGAACATATGTGAGCGCAAGCAGTGCACTTCATTTGCTGACTGCCCAAAAGATTTTCTTTGCTCGAAAGTTAAAGTAGACGATAATCCTTTCGAGAAGACAGATGATATAAATGATCGAAGTCCCAAAATTAGTGTAGAAAGCTCTGTAATTCATGAGGATAAGAAAAAAATAAAAGCGTGCACCCGTAATGTTGGTATGCGCTGTTCACTACCAGAGGACTGCACGCACCCACTGGCAACTTGTCATAGAGGTTGGTGCCTAGCAAATAACGGTATGGCGTGTGAGAAGGACTCCGAATGCATGCCACCGGCTCTGATATGCTTTTCGCATCAGTGTCAACTAGACCCTATAAATAGAACAAATTACCACAAATGCGATGCTTACGCCAAGGAGCTATGTGTAACCGATTGCATGGAAAAGGCTGGACTCAACGACGTTGTCGGTGCTGATGGTAGAAAGAAAACTATATTTTACGACACCAAACCTTCATATGGGCATGAAACTTATAATGAAACAAGAAGTAATTATTGCGGCCTCTGTTGTCTGGATTGTTTCTGCGATAACAGTGAAGATCACTGGGAAAGTTTTGGCAGAACGCTGTTTGATAATTTTTTGCATCTTGACAAGGGCAGTGACGGTGATGGAGAAAAAGCCGAGGCCACAACCCCTGTTGCAGAGGAAGAAGTTAATGAAATGTTTAAACCTGGTGATGTAAACAATTCGGAACCCATTAAATTTGAAAAATTGGCCGACAGCGCTGAGAAAGGGGAGGAGAGGAAGAAACGGATATTAGGGAGGAAAAAAGAGGAAAATGATCTGCTTGGGCGGTGAGGATACGTCTCTAAACCTTATGAATTATTACAAAATATCTAAATATTTACAAACTTCTATATGCCGTGTTTAATGCGCAAACCACAAATGGGTCAATACGTTTTTGATCCGTCACGTGTGGCCCCAGCTTTAGCATCTGCATATGGATTATTTTCGAAAGGCCCTATTCCAGCCAGTTGCATCTTCAACGTAACCTCCATGGCCTCGAAAAACCGATACAAATGTCTATTTGACAGAGCCAACTGACGCCGCTCATCTTCCTCAGCATGAATTTTCCCGATTACCCAGTCTGAAAATTCATCTTTGTCCAAAACACCGTTACCATCAATATCTAAAACTTCTAACACTTGGTCCGCAATTAGGCGTGCTCCCACTCTTGACGGTGCTACTTGGCCTGGCATTAAACCAGCCAACTCCACCATCATTTCTGCCAACTCATCACGGTCGATAGAACCACTCCTATCTTTGTCATAACTCCCAAAAATTGAATCCATAGCACCTTGTACTTTTTTGTTTCCTCGTAGCTTAATAGAAGCCATCGTTTTCAGGGTTGAACGCCCTTTTTTGTTTATTTTCACCATTGGCTTTACCTTTCCCTTGTTCCGCCTGACTTTAGCCAGGTGACAACAGTAAGCTATAGAGCAAAACAGAAAGCATATAAACGACGCAGCTACGACATAAAAAAACAGTGCCACCTGCTCTTCGTCAGGAGTGCAGACTTTTTGTCGTATTGCGCAAAAGATAATGTCAGTGAACTTGGGTGGTCCCTTTTTTGTCTCGTCTGTAGACGTAGTTGTTGTATTGGTTGCATTGGTGTTTGCTCTCACAAATGACACGCCAAAAGCGGCGGTTAGCGTGACAAAATAAAGCATGCAATTTCTTCTACCATACATGTTTGTCATCGCCTTGAGCGTATGGTTTACAAGGCTTGCTGTCCGTTTACGGCCCGTAAAATGAGACAACGAGAAACAACGTTCAAAGTGTGTTTGTGTTGTGTGTAGCGAGTTTAGACCTTCAACGTAGTGCCTCTTCCTCTTTTTCTTTCGTTGTTGTTCTTGTTTTTTTTTCTTCAATCAATGAGAGTATTGATATCT
>LT658957.1:0-11274 GCA_900128575.1 Stramenopiles sp. TOSAG41-1 | reverse complement strand
AAACAGAAGTCATAGTACCTCGAAACAGTAGCACTCGCACCGCAATAGTTCACCGGATGGTTTTCAAAGCGAACAGCGTTAATAGCATTCATGCATATTTCACACTTTATAGGAGGAGGTGGACAAGGTTGTTCTTCGGAAGCGCCATCCGAGGTGATTTCAGGCCATGAGCAAGAGCAAGCCGACATGGCTTTCTCTTTGACCTTTGCTCGAAAGCGCAAAAATAAGCCTTTCAAAAACTTTCTTTTCTCAAGGTTTTTCTGTTCCTTGATCCTTGGCAGAGAGGGTTGCTTCTTCATTTGTACTTTTTTAGTTAAACTTTTCACTAAGACTTTTGATGAGCTTATACTATTCATATAGCCATTTAAACGCTGAATTTCCACTTCATGATCTCTTAATAAGGAGTGTGGATGGGCACTGTCGCACTCAACAAACATTAGAAAAACTGCAGAAAAGAAAAATATTGTCACAACTGGTGCCGTTTTCAAAAGAGTCGCTCGCGGGCGGCGGCGTCCCAGGCTAGAACGTCTGCAATCCGTGCTAGACATCGCATGGACCAAAAAGCGACACCGAATTAGCAAAATTCAACTAAAGTCAACGAATTTACAGTCACACCATACAACCGGGATCTGTAAAGGCGTGGACGAATTTAATTTTCTTCATGTTCATCTCCAAGAAAGAAGAAGTAGAATAATAGTAATAAGAAGAAAGATAATAATAATATATACTGTAATATAAAAAAAAAATTAATAATTAATACGAAATAAATAAAACTTCTCATTATTCTAATTCCCCCCCCCTTCTAAACGGTTAGCATAGCGATAGAATGGTTCCTCACACTCTGGTTTCTTTCGATTCATAGGCATTTTAATATTAACCTAATAGAAGACATAAAATATCCGCACAGTCTCGTAGTCTAAATACTACTATTAATTTATATGAGAATTTTATATTATTTATTATTCATTTTAATTTAGGTCTTAGTCTTATTATTATCTGTTTAAATACATTATTAGAGTACATCTCTTCATCATGTCTCTTCTTTACCTCCTCGATCTTATCACATTATTCTATGCGCTGCGTGCTGCTCTTCTTTCTTCTCTACTACTACTAATAATTATTTATTATCATTGACGACGACGACACGAGTCGAGAATTCAATTCAAGAAACCACTTCCCACCTACAATGTACTACGCAATGAATCGCTCTCCTGGAGCTCAGCTGCAACCAAAAAGCCGATGCCTTCGGCGGCAGATATCCTAGCAGCTTTTGAGGAACAAGAGGGCGAGGTTGACGTACCTGAAGATTTTGAATCTAGACTTCTCCAGACATTTGACGACTTATTGCGTTGCCAAATATGCCATGCGTTAATGAACGTTCCTGTATTTTTGAAAAAGTGCAACCATAGTTTTTGCAGTACCTGCGTAAGAGGACATTATCATAGACAAAATCGGTGTCCCCTTCGTTATTGTTCGACAGAGTTCAGTCTTGCGGATATTGTTCCGAACATGGCCCTAGAAAAAATTATAAAATGTTATCGAGGGGTAAACGATGAAGCAGGAGCGAGAGATGTTGTTTTGAGGTTGCAGAAAAAGTCAAAAAAATACAAACGAATTAAGCAGAAAAGAGCCTCGAATAAAACAGGAAATGGCACGGACGGTAGCTGCGATAGTGGCAATAGTAGTAGTAGTAGTAGTAGTAGTAGCAGCAGCAGTGAGAGCAGTAGCAGTGGAGAGGAGGCCCGCAGCAATGATGACAGTGACTTTGAAATTTCAAAAACTAGTTCGTATTTCGCAGGGAACAAAAAGAACGGCACTTCAACCAGTAGAGTAGCTTCTGAAAGCCCAGTTCCAGAGAAGAGGCTTCCACCCAAAGTATTGAGTACAATGAAATTGCCAGCGTTGAGGAAGGAGTTGAAAAAGAATGGACTTTCTAGCACAGGTGACAAAGCTCTTTTGATAAAGCGGTGGGAGAGATACCAGCAGTTATACAATGCCGAACTAGACTCAAGTTCCAAACGGAGTATTTCGAAGATAAGACGACAAGTAGAATTGGAGGAGAAAGCAAAAGTGAGACAAGAAAACATGTCAAATAAAAGCAAAAAGGCCCCAAAAAAGCTGCTCGCAAAAGCAAATATGGGTTTTGATAATTTAGTACAAGGAATGAAACTCAAAATGAAAGGAAAAAAAAAAAACTTCAAAGCTAATGGGCATCCAAATGGAGAGGTTACCAGTTGTGGGAGCAGCAACCGTAATTTAGACAAATATAGTAGTGTTGATCATATAACTCAGTATAATAATGCATGGCGATCGATTTATTCAGAAAGACTCGGGCGAGCGTTTTATTACAACACAGTTGCTCATATGGGACAATGGGACAAACCTGAGTTGAGTGTTCGTAAGCTGCAAAACGACAACAACTCGAAAGAAATTAACGTGCCCGAGAAAGACAGTATCAGCATAAAGAAAGAAAGGCGCCAACAGAATACGGACACAGTACTTCTCAGTAAGGGAAGCTCTAAACCACCCTTTGCCACCGATGTAGCCAGCAAAAAGAGACCAAGAAATATGCCCAAAAATAATGTAGTTGACACCAAAGGAACCGGTAGTAAGAACGACGCCTCAGTTGCCCCAAAAGGAAATAGGAGGAAAAAGCAAAGATCGATTGTTGGCGCTTTCAATGATACGGCCGCATCGTCTACGAAGGACAGCAGGGCATCTACACATGTGCAGAAAAAGGAAGAAAAAGAAGTCAAGTGCCCTATATGTGGAATCAAAGGAAGCATAGAATGGGTCCAAAACCACATCGAAAAGTGCTTGGGCAATTCGTAATGAAAGACAGAGTGTAATACAATGTTGCCAATGGAATTTGTCTGCAGCACAATGCAAATATTTATACAAGTGTCTAGTTTCTCCGATAGCAGCGGTTCGGCTAGATTTTTATTTTTTAACATGTGTGTACATTATGGCATCAAATGTATATATATATCTATTCAAAAATTGTGTATGCACGTTTACAAATTAGCCGTAAACAGCAAAGGCCGACGTTTCTAGGGTACGAAATATTGTCGACGGCAAGGATTCCGCGTCATAAGATAGGTTGGATAATACATTGGTGTTAGAGTGTAGACGACCTTGATGGCTACCTGGAAGCACTTAAAAATCATCTACCATAGCCACCCATCGGTGGATTATTATTTCCTCTCATGTGTTGTGAGCCATGTTGAGTATAATTTTGCTGTTCCATGAAACGTTTATTTTGCTCCTCTAACTTTTTTTGCCTCGCTTTCAACAGAACAATTTTCTTCCCTTGACTTAGACCTGGTGGATTACCACCTTTTCTACCTTTTGATTTTTTGAAGTCTTGTATCCTATGAAACATCGGTGATTCACTCAAAATATCTGGTAGGACAACAAAATTTATGCGATCACCTCGAATGTACAATGTCTTCAATTGCCTTTCATTACCGTCTTCGTCAGTCAGCGTGACGTCTTTTAGCTGCATATTCCAGCAGTCCTCAGCTTTCATCAACCAACCCCTCGCAACATCTCCAGTTTTTAACTCGACTGTAATAAGCAAAGCCTCGCTTTCGTGCAGCAGCACTACGGGTATACCAATCTTCCCAACTTTGGCCTGGATTGACATATTTGTCCTCAGGCACGTAGCGGTTGTGAATGATCAGGTATCACCGCAAGAGATTCTTCCACGCAGCCGATGGAGCCCGGTTTCGCTGTTACTGTCCAAAAAATGATGATTGATAGATATTATTACATACAGCAGAGGGAAGGAGTCTCCTGTATTAATATATTGTATTTGTATTATTATTTTTTATTATTAGCTTAAGTTGCGTTACAGTAGAGATATAATAATAAGATAGACGACCAGTGGTGTTTGTGGTGCGGTGGTGTTCTATCATCTACTCTTTCATCTTCTATTGTTATTATTAGCTCTACCTTTAACTTGTATTATTCTTTTTTTCTCTTCCACTTCTTCTTCTTATTTTGGACGACTTAGACTATCACTAGCTACTCTATTAAATCATCCTATCATCATAATCACTACATCATTCTAATTCATTGAATTCATATAAAAATTAATATTATTTTTTTTGTTTGTTGAGCTAGCAGCTAGTGCTAAGCTAGTGCTAAGCTACACTCTCTAGTACTACTAACAACCCCAACACATATTTTTTTTTATGTTCATTTACATTTATTTTTATCAATAATAAATATATAAATAATTTTTTCAATAATTGGTTAAGGTGCTACTAATACTTATACACTATATGATTTTTTTTTCAAAAAAATAATAATAGTAGCACATAACTCTGTTGATTATGATGTTAATGTGTATAATAAAGATTTTTTTTTTTATTATTATTCCTCCTCCCCCCGCGTCGTCGTAATGATGATGATGAAGAAGATCAAAAAGATAACATTAACATAATAAAAGATACTCTACTAGTCTGAACGAAACTTGAAATTCAAGACTTTTGGAAGGTGCAAGAACGCTGCCATATATGAAAATAATACAAAACGTATCAATTATTTGAGAATGCCAATAAGAGAAAAGACTAAACGAAAAATAATCCCCCCGGAAAGATTTGAGAGTGGAACTGCTACAGAAGATAATAAAAAACGATTGAAGGAGTTAGCAAAGAACCCAAAATTCAAAAAACGAAAAACTTATAACAAACAGAAGACGATTTCGAGTCTTGTGGAGTGGCTATTAGAAGCTCAGGTAGGCACCACAGGAAATTACCATGGTAAAGACTTAAAGGTAATTGAAGTAAATAAGAAATTTGTTAAATGTGTTGTAGAAAGTGTAGAAGGACGCTCGCACGCATTACTAAACACAACCAAAGTATTTGCTATGCCAGTTTCACCTTTACCGTCGGAAGCCATAGTTGGCTCTTGGTATTGGGTTTTGTGGTCACGCAATTATTATCGGGGCCAAGTGGCGAGAATTTTTTCCAATAATGAATGGATGATAAAATTCGAAGGGGTCGTTAAGCAATATAGGTACAAACATAATGGTGTATTTTCAACACGCGTAAAGCCAATTCATGTATCGCCTGAAATAAACAGTGAGTCTAACGAAGAAAATGAGGAGGAGGGGGAACAGGAACGTTCTTCAGAAGCAGAAGGCGCGAGTGATTTATCTATAGTGGAAGAAAATGAAGAATCGATAACACGTAATTCAACCTCAGCTGTATCCATGACTACAGGTAAACAAACACAAGCAACGGATCTGGATGCTGACAGTGAAACTACGGTTTTAAACGGTATGACGATTGTTTCAAGCTCTAGTAGCTCTACCATTGGTAAACGTGCCTCATCTCCAGTGACAACTGGAAGTATTGGTACACCGAATACAATTCATAAACGAACGAACAGAAGCAATAATGAGATACACCACCATACATATTTAAATAAAAGTGCAGCATTATCATTACTATCAAAAGAAATTATGGAATTCAAGTGCTTATTTGATAATAACGCCATATCTGAAGCAATATATAAAAAATGGGTTGCGAATGCCAAAAATACTTATGATGCAGTGTAAGTACTCGTATGTAATTCATTTATAAAAAGCAAATACTATTGACTACCCTTTGTGAATTTTTTGTGTAATATCTTGCTCTTCATCCCTTTGCTGGCAGCTACCATATCATAACTAATCAGTTTCATTGTTGATTTTATTTCAATGTCACCACTAATTGGCACAGAATAACCCTCTCTACTTCTTACTTTCTCTCGAAGTAGGGGTATAATCTCTGAATGTCACGAGCTATGCGTAAGGCCTTTTGATCCCTACCATCACCATCATGCTGCTTTTGTAGGATACGCTCCACCGTCTTAAGTAGCGGGACGATAGCATCGCGTTCTTCGCTGACCAGTTTATGGCACAGGCCTAGCAACACCTCCTCGAACTCCTCCAGTTTATCAGCAACAAGACCAAAGGCATTGGTACAAAATACAACTAGATTTTTATATACAAATTGTCGCGGGCCGTCATTATTCGCTAGGAAAGGCCTAATTTTGGATGGCGTTTTGGGCTCAATATTTTCGATGAAAATTTTGTATAAATCCTTTTTCTTTTTTTTTTTTGCCTTCTTCTTTGGCTTCATTTCCCTCACATTTTTTGATTGCTGTAGTGTCGCCAGTACAGCTACCTCTGGGCGCAACTTTTCTCTGGTAGCAGCATAAAACTCTCCGCCCGGTGTTAAGTATTTATCACCCTCATTTAATAGCAGCGACAACTTTTCCGGAATTTTTTTAAACAATTTTCTGACAAAATAAACGCTTCCAAACCACCGGGAAACAGAGGCAGCCACTTCATCACTAAGTGACAAAATATCAAACAAATACTTTTCCCACTTATGGCAAATGTAGTATTCTGCAACTTTCACTTTGTTATAGTTAGTACCCACTAAACCAAAATTATTATAATTTTCTCCAATTTCAAAAACGACGAATCCTTCTGGCGAAATATTTTCAGGTTCTCCAAATGCGCAGAATTCTGAAGTGTTTGAAACGTAATCTTTCAAAGAAATTTCTCCTCGAATGCATTGAGTGAGTGACGTGATAATCATATTTAAGTCCCCAACAGTTTTGGTGACAAATCCGGCTGGCATACCAAGAGACTTGAAAACACTTTTTACCGCATCGCTTAAAATAGCCGATGGAATATACTTCCATGCTTTTTCATCTTCAAAGTTAATCCCAAGAAGTCGAAAGCTACCATCGCAAGCATCCCCATTGGCCGTTAGTTCCCAATGGAAATTACCTTTGTAGTCAATCGCGCCTTTACAACAACATTCGAACATTAGCACGGCCTTTCCCTTTAAGGACGAGGAGACCAGGGAGTAAAATGACTTTACTACGTCCAAGAATGGCGGCAATACTTCCTTGATCAAATCTTTTGGATGTTTTTCTTTATCCAATACCATCGAAGGAAGAAACACTTGTTGCAAAGACGTAACAATACAAAAGTTTACAATATCCCCAGTAATCATCGTCTTCTGGCTCTGGAAGACAATTATAAAGGGAAGGTTCATGCATATAGTAAGTATCTCCTGTGCAAAATTGGTATGATCATTTTTCATTATATCCACATAAAACGGGTAGCACGGATCAGATTTTGGAACTAATACAACGGAGCAAAGCATCCCGTCATCTTTTCCAACGGCAAGGAGCCGCATTGGTGTATCATCTGGCTTGCGAATTTTTGCCAGAAGAACTTGTTGCTCCCGCGCAAAATGCTTGTTGTATTGAAAATTTTCGACATCATCTTCAACCTGTGCAGTGTTGTTCGTCACAAGCTCAGTGCCCCTTTGAAGTTGCTGACAAGCTACGTATCTAGGTTCTTTATCTTTCCCCAAAATAATTTTGAACCCTCTAGCCTGCCTGCCCCACCTGGTCCAAATTTGGGAGAATTCGCGGTAGGCAACAATTACCGTCTGCGTTGAGCCATAGGTTCTTTCGCGCAGTTCAAACCCCCTATCGTTAAACCAAGATTTCATCCCATGATACCCATGTTCAGCATACAAGTTTTGCATGAGCTCAAATAAATCCATATTTTCAAAATCAGTAGAAACTGTTGCTACCCCAAGAAAATCCGACACAGGAGAGTTGAGAGTGGGATGGCCTATTCGCTTGATCAGCCGAGAAAAGCATAGAGTTATATAAGCATCTCTGTCTGGTATATTTTGCTGCAACATCATGTCTACAAAAGATGGCTTACCCGTTGCACAGGTCGTATCAAAAATTAAGACATCGCATTGCAATGTGGGAATGATACTTTCTACGTACTTGTAACACCCCCCAGGAATATCAGTAAGCTGGTCAGCAGCCATATATCTCGCTGAGATACCATTGTCTTGCAGCATTCGACAAACTAATTTCCACACCGTCGTCTTGCCAGTCCCAACACATCCCTGAAATGAAACGACAAACGGCCGAGTGCTAGTTTTTACAATTTTAACACGTTTTTCTAAGACATCGACACCAACTACCTTTGGACTGCTTAAATAGGGAACGCATTCATCGTCAAAGAGAATATTAAAGCTCCCAGCTGAAGCCTTTAAAAGTCTCGACTCTTTGCTACGTGCCTTCGAAATTAGGCGCTCTTTCGGGGATCCACGGATCTTTCCTGGCTCGAAGCTAATTTCAAAATTTATTGATCTCCCAAGAAATGTGCTAGCAAGAGATGTAAAGCATGTGGTCATCACATCTACATTATCGCAACGCCGATTCGTAATAAAATGAATGTGTTTCTGTGGAACCTGATTTAGTAGTTGCAGCAAAGGTAGTCCCTGGTAATTTTTCATGGTCCATGAGGCAGAATAAAACTGCTGAAAATCTATTTCGCCATTCGATAATTTTGGTAGCGTTATACCTGATTTTGGCCCAAATGTCGTGTTATCAAGATCCAAACCAATTGGCACAGGGTAACCACCACATTTTTGCATCAAGCAAACGTACCCATAGAGTTGCTTTGTGCCCGAGAGTTTCCTGACGTTAGCACAGTCGTGTTTGCATAGCATCCCGAGCTCGCTGGCAGAACCTTTCGGCGCTTCAGTTGTTAAATGATAGAATCCCCCCATGGTTTTATCTCTGTCAGCAACGCCATCTACATTGACGATAATAGCAGAATATTTCCCTTCTTCAACATTGAAACTGTTGTTCGCTTCATGATAAGCTTCGTAGATGGAATGAATCGTCACAATTTTTTGCTGACCAATAAGGGAGAGGTCGCTTAGCGACAACCCATACTTTATTGTTACGTGAAGATCCTGTTCACCTAGACCCTCAATAGGAGCAAGTTTCGTTACGTAGTCTCTGCGAAAAGGAATTGCCAAATAATATTTCTGCGGATCAATCGTAGGTACTTCTTCAACTGGCTTTTCTTGATGTTTTTTTAGGTTGTCCATGACTAATGAAAGCATCTGGTTTGCAATATCTTCAGGGCTTCGTGGGCTAACGCTTTCGAGTATTTGAGACATCTCTTTGCATATTTTGGCAGCTTCCTTACCAAGAATTTCATCTTTGTTTTTACCCCTGAATTCACGCAAGAGCATATCCCATAAAGTATTGGTTGGCTTTCGGGCTGATAAAAATATATCGATAAAGTTGCCACAATTTTGGTCTGAAGGAATTTTTCGAGCAATTATTGGAAAAAGTGAGTTAACAGCAGCTGCGGCAAACTCGTTCTGCCCAGCTAGTTTCTCCAAAGCCCCATTCCCAGAGAGACCGTCATGTGCCTTCTTTTGCAGCAGCTGAGCCATGTCGTATTAGTGTTCGCAATGATCTTTCAATGTTTTGCAAGCTGCCTTTTGGAGAATCAGCCTATCCAGCCAGCGTAGGATACGCACAAGATGATGGTGGGGATAGTAGGGTGATATGTGATATGGTGGTGGCAGTAGTATAAGTAGTATTATATATCTCTAATCTCCTCCTCATCATTTTTTTTTTTTATTTTATTATTATTTTTTTATTATTATTATTTATTATTATTATTGAAATTTAAATTATTATTATTATTGATTTTAATTTAGATTTCATCAAAAATAAAAATTTAAATTAGCTAGCACATACTCATTATTATTATTATTATTATTTTAATTTTATGAATATGAAGAAAAATGATGACCTCCGCTCTCTTATCTCCGCTCTCTTCTTTAGCTCCTTTTTATTTTTTCATAATAATCTAATCTATAGGAAGCTACAATGAACCTCCTGAGAAGGAAATTTTCTTGAAAACAATTATCCCGTTTAAATTTGGCGATATAATCACGTAGGATTATTTTCATTCCTTGTCATTTAGGGGTTTCAACAACTTCAATTTGATAACTTAGATTGTTGCTGTTCCACCAACTATGCTTATTACTCCATCTTAGCAGTATCAAACCTTCTTCGCCATCTTTCATCCTGTATTCTCCTGTGCTCTCACCATCAGCCACTGTTACCTTGTTTTCCTCAACAATGGGTATTTCTATTGTACCAGATTCTCCTTTTTTGTTCGAGCTATTACAATAAAACATAACACTGAAGACAATATCTTTCGTCTCTGCAGTAAATTTCCACTTTACACAAGAAATTTTTTTGAAATCAGCTTCTAGCATAACCTCTTTGACGGTGCCTGCTTTTACTGCAACTCCCTTTCCATGCATATTGTTACCTTCTTCACCATTTAGCTTAGCCTTACGAAAGCTAAGCAGTGTGCTTAATGTACGCGTACTTATTTGGTTCAGAATATGCGGTCGATAGTCCCTGCCGTAAATGAACACTCTTTCCCTNGTCCGTTTTGGAATTAAAGACTTTGACATCGCATATAGAGTTCGAACAATCGCAGGGGCATTAATCAAAAAAATTCGGCCAACGTACTCTACATGCGTTGCCGTCAGCGCACGATCATTAAAATCTTTATCTAAAGCTGACCATGCTTTGTTGTTTATGTTACGGAAAGAAGCCCCAGCACAATCCACTATTACGACCTGCTTCATGAGCCTCTTATATTTCCTGGAGAGCCTATCCATTTGGATTTGTCTTAATATCAAATCCTCTAGTTTGGTTTGCCATATTTGTTCCACTGTCAACTCCTCCATCAGTTTATCGGAATAGTGATCACCCTCTGGAATATATATAATAATATGCCCAGTTGGCGATTCACCTGCAGAAAGCTGATTTGGAAAATGTTTTGCAAAAATTTCTCCATGAATTAGGTCTTCTTGACCAAAGAGCGGTTTTTCATCTAGCAAGCTTACCATCCTGTCTCGCATTTCGTCCAAGTTGAACTCTTTTCGTAAATTTATGTGTTTCTCGAACAAGTTAGCCGCCTCCTTGACATCCCCGTTNCATCCACGTAAAAATCGCAAAAGATTGTATTCTCCTGTGACTTCGGGAAAATTGGCATGTGGGCCATCTAATAAAGACATTGATCCCAGTACATTTCGAAGTTCCTCTACGAGTTTCGACTCCTTGTCAGAAGCTAACTGTGTGTCCCATGAAGGGTCGTCTACAAGATCAAACTTGTCTTCGCCATTGTCCTCGACGGATGCAGTAGTCACGCTGGTCATCGGATTCTAGTAATACGTGTCGATCAGTGAAATTGTATATCAGTTGGGCTCTNTTGCGTAAAGTGCGATTGAAGTTCTTGGCCTGGTGTGTGTATGTATGTGCCCGAATGTAAATGATTTTTTTTTTAGTTGGGGAGGAGGAGGACAACGTGCGCTCTACTACTACGCCATACTAATACACCCCAAATTAATA
>LT658956.1:0-11310 GCA_900128575.1 Stramenopiles sp. TOSAG41-1 | reverse complement strand
TTCATTCATTCATATTAGTCGTCTATGTATGCTGACTAATAATAATGCTCATCGATCGATCCCTTCTTCTTGAAATATCCCCGCTTCAAATGTCGTCTTTGACTACAAATACTGGGGAATGTACTTATGGTAAGCTACTATGGACCTAGCATAAAAAGCAATTCGTGTTTTGAAAAAGAAGATCTTAGTCGTCGTCTATCATCTCCTCAAATCTCTCTTTTCCCTCTTCTTATTTGTTGTGCAGTGTAGGTAGGTAGGTGGTGGAGTACTCTCTTTTCTCTAACAAACAACACTTTCGACAGCCTAGAGAGACACAGCATTGACGAAGTAGACAAATCGTGTTCAAGATCCATTGTGTAGACTAAAAGTACGTAATAATCTTCTATCTGCAGGAAGGGTTGAAGCAGCAGACGAAGCATTACAATGTTTTGCACGTAGCGCTACGCTAGCTAGCACTAGCTACTGCACTACTTCTAGATGCACACACTTTTCGTAGTTTAGTTGAATAAAATATTAGACTATGGGCTAGCTAGCTTGTGTGTGCTAGGACGATAACAAATTGTCATCAAGCGTTACTTATTATAATCTTTTCTTTTTATGAGAAGAAGAGTTAGAG
This sequence comes from Stramenopiles sp. TOSAG41-1, assembly GCA_900128575.1. NCBI lineage: Eukaryota > Stramenopiles sp. TOSAG41-1. The sequence continues at coordinate 10,694 of LT658956.1, read as the reverse complement.
TCACCTTTAAAAAAAAGTTATTTATTTATGAATGATAATTTCAAATAATAATAAAATAATAATAATAGTAGTAATTATATTAAATAATATACAGCAATAATAATGTGTCGACTAATAATCTACTACAACAACTACTACTGCCATTTACATTATTAATTATCATTATTATTATCCATCAATCAAATATTATTATACTATTATTTATTATTAGACTATTATTATAATTATTATCCACCATCCCAACCCATTATTATTATCGAAACGTATCTTCCACCGACCGTGCACACAACCGGCATCAAATGTTCATGTTCCACAGTGAAAACTAAATATAATTGCACCCAAAGACAAAGAGAATCAACCTACTGACGCAACTACCATATAATTAACAATAATTATGATAGTATATATATCCGTATTGGATGATTTAAAGCTGCATGACGAGGAGACAGCTGTTGGCGAGGAAAATGTTTCGGGAGGATCCCCTTTTCTTAGTATCAACTCGGGACAGGAAATCGGTCGCGTTGCAATATCCTGTCGCACCAGCATGTCGGTCGCAAGATTAAAACATCTCTACTCCCTTGCGTGGGGAAATCGTACAGGCACGCAAATAAATGGTTATTTGTCCTTTCTCTTTCATGGTCGTGAGCTGGTGGACGAGAAACCGTTGAGCTTCTATCGAATAGCAGACGGAGACGTTATTGTTCACAACTACTTCGCTAACACGGGTAGAAGTGACACGCAAATTGACTACGCTACAATTGCAAAGGAAGTTGACAGCATGGCTGCGATGGGTATTGAAAACGAGGAGGACGGGAGTTATGATACCCGCTGGATTGGTGGCGAATCTTGGAGAAATTTTCCACCTGTGTCTTTTAATAATATATGGGAAACTAACGAACCCAGCATCCCCGAAAATTCGTTGACCCTGTCGCCCAAGTCTGGGCCAAAAAAACGAAGCTTTGCTGATCCAGGCGCGGCATCGGCTGCACACCATGCAAACAACGGTAGAATATTTAAGGCGTGGTACAATTGCTCAGTCAAAGGCAATGTATTCAAACTTCTTCATCGAATGGAAGGCCACTGGACTGGCCAACTACGAACAGTGGTCGGTGAGAATGAAAATTCAAATATCCTTGTTACACACGTCTTGTTGTTTAATCAACAGCAACGAGTTTGGATCGAGCGCCGCAAGATTGTCTCACAGGTTTCAACACTATCAAGCACATCACAAAAAACATTGGTGCCTGTTAGTGATGGAATATTGGTCGGAGTAGAAGAAGCTGGGAATCCAAACGCCAGCAACGAAACTGTTACATACACTGAGATAGGACAAAACGTGGTACTGATACGAACGGTTGACACTGAATCTGATGAAGTAGTCAAAGTGGAGACTATCACTTTGCTAGATGATGCTGCCACTTTAAGGACTAGAGTTGCTCAATATTTTACGAAGTCTTCTTCAAAAGCGGGCAGGCGAATGCATACAATGACGATATCTCATCAACGGCGTATTGTCACGGAAGATACTGGGGCCCTGTCAAAATTTAGCTTGTAACTTCAAGTTACTCTTCTTTCCTTGTACGGAACACTATCACGAGTGACGACTTAATTATTAGTCGTACATGGTTTTGTAGTTAATTACTACTAGCTCTACTACTACTACTACTAATTTTATTATTATCATAACTTCCGGTACATTAACAATGTTATAAATATATATATATTACTGCCAAACAACACATTTTTTTTGGAGTTTTTGTTTTGTTTGTTGGGTTTTTGCTTTATTAATCCAACTTGTCCCAGTACCTTTCTTCTTCTTCTCTTTTAACTTCAGCTGTTATGTCCATATGCCTTGCATATCACTCAAGATGTGTCCGTAGTATATGATAGTAGATAATAATGGGACATATTTCTTATTATTACATCATGAATTCCTCGTCGTACTACTACTTTAACTTATACTACGGGCTCAAAGCTAAAAAAAAAATGATGATAAACATTTTCTTTTAATTTCATCATCATCATCACAGTTATTTATTCCATTATGTATTTTTATATATAATCAATCCTAATCATAATATCATATCACATTTTTCTCAATCTCGAAGCAGCCAGATTGCCCATGGCATCAATATAAATGGATCAGTCGACGGATAAGACCTTTCACAATTTTAGACACAAATTTGTTAATCATGACGACGGTTGACGATGACCGTAATTCAGATGCAGTCGCTGACAAGATCCGAAAAAGTTTGTCATCAAAGCTGCTGCGAATGAGTGTCACTGAGCTCAACTTAGAGCTTAATGAAACGGAAATGTCTTTGTTGAAACTTACTGGGAACCATGGCGATAAGAATGACGTCCATGTCGGCAAGGAAGGCGGTGTCCAAGTGACAGAAAGTAGTGCTGAATATAAACGCGAAAAAGAAGAAGATTCCTTCATGCAGCGTTACAAATTAATAAACCGCTTCGCAATCCGCTCTGTTGCGTGTGGAAACAGAGTAACTTTACTTCTTACAGTTCAAGGCGATGTATTTCAGTTTGGGACAATGTTTGGATCTTATTCCCCCCCAAAACTAGTCATTATAGATGAAGAAGACACTGATGTACAGAAAGAAGTCGTTCAAATAGCCGTTGCGGCGCCATCAATCGAAAGCCACGGAGATCCAAATGATCACTGCGCTTGCATAATAAACGAAAATGGCAAAAACTTGTACACATGGGGTTCAAATGATTATGGGCAGCTTGGTCTCAGCAATACAGCGCCACAGGAAGCACCTCAAGTTGTACGTGGCATCAATGAAAGAGTGACATTTGTAGCATGCGGCTCGAAGTTTACTATTGCTATAACAGATACCAATCAAGTTTACAGTTTTGGATTAAATTCCAAAGGTCAACTTGGTTTGTCCTCGTACACACAACGAGTTCGAAAGGAAACCGAAGTTCAAGGCGTTGATAGAATTTACCATACAATATGGAATTCTGTCATGGTGGATAAAAATTTACCAACACTGATTACTGAATTTTCCACTGGTAGAGATAGCTATGAGGCTCGAGACAAGGCGTTCGGGCCTTGGGTATATTTAAAGCGAGATGCCATAGGAAACCTTGCAGATTCAGAGGCTACTAGTAGGGACACTTCGAAAATATTGAACCGCGTATGTATGTGCGGAAGAGGTTTTAGCATAAGCTGGGTGCGTGCCAAACCGTGTTCACAGGCCGAAGAAGATAGATACAATGCATCCTTGAGTATGTTTCGAGTCATTCGAGAAATGCAAGAAGTACTAGAGGACAAAATGTTAGAGTTGAAGCTATTAAAACCTCCGGACGATCAAACTACGAATAACAAGGAAGGTTTAAACATTTCAAGAACCATTGATACAATGCAAGATGCTGTTTTGACTTCAATCGTTGGTGTTCCAAGAAAAGATAATGTAGAAGTATATCATCAGGTCCGAAAAGATTCGACAATATCAGAAGTAGTTAACGTAATTTACAAATTGGAGGGATTATCGTTGGTTGAAAATAGAAAAATTAAAAATTTAAAAACAAGGCTTCAACAGTTTGAAAGCAGGATCGAAAATTTAGCGGCAAAGATGGTGGAAAATGGAGAAAACTCCAGTATATTATGGACATTACTAGAAGAGATGCCCACTCATATCAGTAAATTTGGAGAAAGCAGAGTAATTCATGATGTGCGAAGAAACTTAAAACAATTATGCAATGATCGAAGTGCATTGCTAAAAGGAAATGTCCAAGAGTTGCAAAGGCAGCGAATGGAAATGTCTTCATTGATTCAAAATTACAACAGAATACAAAAAGATGAGGCTACAGTTTATCGCCAGATCAAAAGTTTGTCCAATCAAATTCAAATTCTAACGACCCTTGGCCGCAGCTACGCACAAGCTATCGCTAAAAAATACTCTTCATCATTGTTAGTGGGACCATTTGATGTGTGCAAAAAAATGCTTCAATTTAATTCCACGTTGGCCAAGATAGAGAAAAATCTTGTTGCAAGCGAAATGAAAAAAACAAACCTGGTGAAATGGAAGAAAGACATGCATAAGAATGTAGCCAAGTGGAAATGTAGGCCAGATAATATTCTTGGCATCGAAAATAGTGTATCGAAAAGCCACCGCAAGAAAGCTACACTTCAACATAGATCAACAAGTCTTCTGGACGATGTTTCCAGTAGCAAAACGTTTAGCTCATCCCTAGAGTTGGCGGAACTGTGTGAAAGCCTCATTATCGATACCATAGATGTAGAAAACGACATTGTCGATTTAAGTCTAGCAATAGTTGATCGAACAAAGCGACAAATTCAGTCTGTATATGGATAATACAAATATATCATGCACTGACCTTCAAAAGCAGCAATGATAGGTTTCGTAAAAATATGAATATTCAAAGCGACTAAAAAGTAAATGATACTCTACATAACATAACTGAAATGAGTACTCGTAAAACGAGCTCGTATTAAAAAAAAAAAAAATGAAAATTATACACATTAATTAAAAAATAATATATATATTGCATACATATTATATTAGTTCTTTTCAATATTATACATTTCACTCTCCTCTAAATTTGGCGATAATTAATCACTGTCCCAATCACTTTCGGAATCAAAAGAGTCCATCGAGTCCTTTCTATTCTTAGTCGACTCTTTTGACTTCAACAGCGCGGCGAGGCCGCCCATGTTTTTAGTGGTGAAGCCTCCAACCTCTTCTTGTGGCTTTGCGTCTTCATTAGGTTTAGCTTTATCATCAGTGTCTTTTGTTGATTTCAACTTCGCAAGGCTATTTGAAAACGCATTGACGGCATTGACCTTTGCCTTTAAAGTTTCTCGCCGTTTTTTTGACTTTTTCTGTTCCTCCTTGTCGGCCCGGCCGCTCATAATGTTTGCCCGTCTAGAAAGTTTCATACGCATTTCTTCTGCCAACGATAATTGCTTAGGTTTTTCTGGTAGAGGTTTCTGCTTCCGTTCCTTCTTAGGCTTCGACTTCAGTTTCTTGGCACCTCCTGCATTACGAATAGCTGCAAGCAAACCACCACGATTTCCTGCTGTTGGATCCACTCCATCTTCTGTTACGATCTTTGCTTTTGGCGCCGAAGCAGCTGGAGGCGGTTGTACAGGAGGAGGTGGAGGATTTGTACTACTTGGCATCGGCGGTGGTGGTGGAGGCGGTGCTTCTGCCTTGATCGTTTCTGGCTGCGAATTAGAAGCAGCAGGTGTGGCATTATTGGTGCTAGTGCCCGCATTACTGGGCGGAGCTTTAGGCATTGGCATACTATCTTCGATACTAGGGAGTGCTGGTAAGTTAGCTTGAAAAACTGTTGGGGCAATTGAGTTGACATTTTCGTCGCCTCCTTGCCAGCTTGCATCTGCAGCCACAGCGGGTAAATCTGCGCCGAAGTTCAAATTGGTCTGGAATTGCAGAGTTGGTTGGGCTTTCATTTTTGGTTTGTATGACATATCTAGAGCTTTCACTGACGGAAGATCATCTCCCTTTAACAATGTTTCGCCTTGAGCAAACATTTCCTTCTTCTTAAGCTCCTCATTTTTCTCCCTTACTTTCACTTCAAACACATTATCATATTGTTCGTCGTACTTCTTGTACGGCATCTCGTTTGTATTAAATAGTAAAGTAGAAGATACAGCTTGTAAATGAGATGGCAAGGGTCCTAGACCACTAACAGTCGACATGTTACTTGTTTCATGCTGGTTAGACCGCCACAACAGATCCAAAAGTTCACTAGTACTTGTTGGAGCGCCGCTAGTATTTGTGTTACCAGGAAAGTGCTGCCGCCCATCGTCATCAAAGTCTTCAAATCCACTTTTTCGCTCATACTGCTCAAGCCCACCATAGATTGGTTTGTATTCCTTCCTATCGGTAGAGCCGCCATCTTTTCCCATCCCTTCGTTGCCATTTCCACTGGGGAAACGGGCGCTGGAAAATAGTGTTGTTGCCCTATTTCCACGAGAGTTTGCGATAGCTGTCACTTTACCTCTTGCTGTATTTATTCTAGTCATTAAATTATCATACCGTTGCTTTTCCTTGCTTATCCTCGACCCAATATGCTCAAACATTTTCGTTTGCACACTGTTCAACTGCCTCAAGGCGTTTATCATATCTTCAACACAGTCTGATTCTTGCACATCCATGTGCACAGTTGGGACTGTGAACACGGAGGAAGACTGCATCGTTCGCCGTGTCAATACTTACTAGAAGCTGGCCGTGCGTTTGTTTTAAAACAGCAATGCAGGCAGGACCTTGAATCTATTTACAACGTGAATGGTCAAAACCACGAACCCCGTCTGTTGGAATTGAATAGAATTTGAAGTTGGAATCTCGCTTCGTGTGTGTGTATTATTTTATTGCTGTTTCGTTGTATATTATTTATTGTGTCGTGTCTCACATAAAAAAAGATAACAACTCACTCTGTTACTGTATGTGGTGTTATCTTGTTGTGTTGTTCTGACGAGAAACAGTAGTAGCTAGTAATAAAGGAGAAGATTTAACGAGAGAATAGGGAGGAAGAGGCAACAAAAAGATAATATACGAAGTAGGCTAATGCTGAGATAATAGGAGTATGGCTTTGCCTGTCTATCGCTGTCATAGAAAAAAAAATGGAGGGAATAAATAATAGAAAAGAGAATGGTGGATAGATAAAAAGAAAATATTATTAATCTGATCAGTAGAGGCACCGTAGTCTAATGACATGAAAGTAAAAGAGAAGAAGAGAAAATGAAGAGTAACATATGTTGAACCAAAGAAGCGATGACAACCACTGAAGGGAAACAAAAAAAATTCAAGCATGCAATTTGCGTATTGTTGCATTTCATCTTACGAATAATGTGTAGTAAATTAAGTAAGAATTAAACACTAGCTACCAATTAGAGAGACTGGGCGAGCAGCACTATTTCTTTTATCTTACGTCACCATCAAACTTTAAACAACAACAGTGTAGTAGTATTACGTCTTTTTACCGAAATGCAACAATGGCACGAATACCATACATTAGCGTAGCTTGCTTCCTCGCTTCCAGCAACAACAGATTTATGTGGCACTTTTCTCCCACACTAAGACTTGAAGAAAACCTGACAAAGTCATCCGCATTAACAGTTTCTGGATAACAACAAGCAGTTTTCAAGTACTGTTTGATAGGCCGTGTTAACACTAAATTCACTTCCTTATACTCGTAATCATCGTTTCGAATTCCCAGTAAGCGATGGGTATAGTACCATACTGCACGTCGAAAAGCATCCGTTTTCCTATCGGTTTTCTTATCGCCAAAGGTATTATACGTCATCTCATATATGTACTCGAATTGCTCGTCTAAGTGGTCTGCTAAATCAGGGTAATATCTTCCTAAAAAGGCATGGCACTGCTCACCCCACGAAAATTCTTGAGACTGTAGAAATGGTTGTTTCTTCTGGTCAAAATCCTCGTAGTCCAGGCCATCGTTCCCGCAGTATACAGATAGCCGTGCAAACCCCTGCTTCTCTTGCTTGATTTGGATCGCACCTTCTACGTTTTCAAAGACATCTTCATCTCTTCTATCATCATTTTCTATCAGCTCGTCAATATCCTCACCCAGCCTATCCAAAATATCAGCATCATCCAAATCTTCATTGTCGTCGACAACGTGGCTTGTATTGATAGTTTTCTTGGTTTGTGGCCTCGTGCGAGAGTTCGAGTATGACGGGCTCGAACTTATATCTTCATCGGTCAAGGAATCATTTCCATCGTTAAAATAGGAAATCGATTCGTCGTCTCCGATGTAGTCATCCTCATCACCTGAGCCAAATGATAATCCACTGCCATTATATTGTTCGGTCGCAAGCCTTTCGTTTGCGAGCACGTCTTTCGAGGCAGTGGCCTGTGTGTTGCTATATAAACTGTTCCATCCAAGTAGGTCCGTACCACCAAAAACATCTTCAGGCTCGAGCATAATTCCCATAGAACAAATAAATCCTGCTTGGGCATGAATCGAGCTCATAATACACATGCAAAGCAATAACTCGGGGACGGAGAATGTAGTTGAAGCTTCTTCAACCAGGTGTGCGATATCGTCAGTATTGATGAGCCAAGGTTGATGAGCCAAAATGGCGTTGATATTTAGAAGGCGGCGAAGCTTTTGTGGTGCGTTATGCACACCCAACAGCCACGTAGGGTCTCCACCACTTAAAAGGAACTGTCTTCGATGCAGATAGACAAGGTAATCGCAGTTATACCGGCTCGCAGCCATGATAGCAATATACTGTCGCCATATTATAGGCAACGGGCCGTCTTGTTTAAACATCAAATCAAAACTTTTCAGCTCCATTTCCATGTATCGCGGATGAGAGCTCATGACAAGATACATTTTTGGAATACCACACGAGTAGCCAAAATTTCTGGTATTGCTGATCAGGGAAGCATTAATGTTTTTTATATTTTCCACCTTTGCCATCGACTTCAAGTCGACATCGGCAAAAAAGGACGACAACCTGAACCCTGGAAAAAAGACTCCTATCTTACGCCTTGACAACTTCCCATCTGCAAATTTAGACTTGAAATACTCCTTTAAGTTCGAGTCTTCCAATGGGATCATTTGTAGTCTCAAAAATATCTCTTGATATGCTCGCACTTTAATTAGACGCTCTTCGGCAATCTTTTTAATTTTCAATTCGTTAACAGTTTCGTTATCCAAGGTGTCTCCTCCATCTTGTTTTACATCCGCCTCTTTAACTTTATTTTCAGCAAAAACAAGCATCGACTTACAGAACGCAGCTGCAACCCCAAGCTTAAATTCTAATTCATGATTAGATGGTACCAACACACTACGTAAATCTTCAAGCAAAGTATTTGCCACTAGAGTAGCCTTCTCCTCGAAACGCATGCACAGGTTTGTTTTCTTAGCAGCGTCAAGGACGGTCTCGTTGGCAGACCTTTCACTTTCTGACCTGTCTCTGTTCACGACCGGGGCACCAGGCTCCAATTTATTGAATGCATGGTTGGAGACGAAGTTAGACATTAACTACTATAATTATGGACAATCACTGGTGGCACCTGGAGCAGACCGTTGATGGTGCTCGCCGTCGTTGTGGTGTGACCCGGTGTAGGACCTCATGGTTGGTTATTTTCTGCTCTGCAAAAGCAATTATTGTCATACTACTACGTGCTGTGTTTTGGTGTTATTATTATTATTATTATTATTTCAACAACACAACACCACATGGGTGTTGTTGGAAATATCAGATAATCATCATTTTGTCGCTAAGCAATTAATCGTACGTACGTACGTATACTACTAAGAGATCACCATATTTTTGATAGGCTTGTTTGAATACATTTTTGTATAGGTTTCGACCGACACAGGAGAAAAGCAGGGAAAGCATTACAAAATTGTATCGCGTGCCAACTTCCAGAAGCATTACCAGATGCAAATAGGAGGAACATAATACCAAGAAGTATATAAAGTGGTGCTCTCGAGCTCGTTTGCCTTTTTATTTTCATTTGACAAAATTGTTTGTACTCAACAAAGGGGAGAAATTGGAGAGTCTTATGATACGGGGGTGCTCATGTATTATACTATTAGACTATATATAATATTGTCTATTTTCATAACGAGCAGTAGAAAAAAACAACGAGGATGAAATGAATGATATGGTGTCAGGTAAAACACAAGAAGAGATTAGATGTCGATACATTAGAACATAAAAATATTATTCGTCGACGAAATTGAACTAACATGCGCAGCGCCACAAGCGCATTAAGAGCTATCCTCCTATATTATATAGATACAAACTAGATAGCACTTCGTACACGTATATGTGCTCTTTACTATTTCGGCAATACGAAGTAATTGGGAATAATCTAATGCCATCTAATCGCTAATCGATTTATTGGCATTTGTTGCGTCATTAATTTCGTTGCGTTTGATAAGCTCTCTAACTCGACGTTCTTCGGCTTCCCATTGATTAGTCAGATATTCCTTCATCGCCCTGTCCGCGCGACTCTGTGCTCGTGCATCTTCGGCACGGCGTGTTTGGTTTGACAACTGTGTTTTGAGTTCGTCCATACTTTTTTTTGAATTTTCCCATTGAGTAAACAAAAATTCTTTCATCTTCTTATCTACTTCACTTTGTACGGTCAAGTCCCCATTTCGAGCAATAAGCTGTTTAATCTGAGTTTCCATCGATACGACTTGATTGTCTAAAAATTCTTTCATTTTTCTGTCAATATCTGCTTGCATTCGCAAGTCTTCGTTTTCCTTTAGTAACCGACGGATATTTTCTGGAGTAGCTAATAGACTCTCGGCATTGCTCGAATTGGGCGAATCCAGACCTACACGTGCAGTTGTTTGTGCAACTTTTTTTCTATTTATATCGGTATTACCCGTTGGAGAAGATTGCCCTANCTGAATTTTCATTCGTTTCAAGTTGTACTCCAAGTGTTTATTGTGACGCTGGATACGCCCCATCTCTCCCTCTAGCTTATGTCGTGCCAAACGCTCTTCTCTAAGTTCCACCTGCACTTTATTTAAAGCCTCCTCCATCGCAACAGGGTCCTTTGATAGTGCATTATAGTTTAGAAAATCTGTCATGGCGCCTCCTTCCCTTCCCGGGTCGGTGCTAACGCTTAAATGCGTTTCAACTATCAGTAATGGACTTCAGTTCATATCACCCCCAATTCAAGCAAATAGTT